>JARVGP010000166.1:0-67315 GCA_029876185.1 Mansonella ozzardi
TTTTTTTTTTTTTTTTTCTAAATTGAAACTTTGTTTTCTTATGCATTTCCGCACGATTAAAAAGTGGAATTAGTATGTAGGAGCAGCAAAAAAAAGAGTTAGAGAAGGAAGAGAATAAATAAAAAAACAACAGTTATAATGGTTGCTGTAACACTACTACTCTCTACTTTTTTACCGGTTGGAGCCACGGATAACCGTTGCCCATTGAGAATTTTTTTCATTTTTTTTTTTTTTTTTCATTTTTTTTTTTTTAATAATTTTTTTTCTTTTTTTTTTTTTTTTTTTTTTTTTTACTTTTTTTTTTTTAGCTTCTCTAACGTACATATACACCTATTCTTGACTTCGATTGAACCGATACGATGTTTTTTTCATGATTAACGATAACGTTGCAATCTGCCAGACATAGCATTGTTTATGTGCATTCTTGATTGCAAATTTCATTTATTACTGTCAAAGTTCCTTTTTTAGAATTTAAAATTTGTCACCTTACTACATATACAACGAATGACAACTTACTACAATCATTCTTCTTCGTTTTCAACTCTTTCTTCTTAACCAAAACAGGTTTTGGTTAATGTTTTTATGATGGAAGTTTGTTTTAATAGATATATCTTAGATATTAAGTTATACCTTGAATGTATAAGATGCTTTTGAGATTGTGCTTACTAATTTTCATACTACATGCTATGCAGTATAACGTTTTATTGATGACGAACTCTTCAATGCAAGAGGTCAAGCTTATCTTCAGTGGTGCAGAATCTCATGCTATGTGTTAGTTCATTGTCGCGGATCCAAATCCTTTGGCCAGCTAAATGCATTTTAATTTGTTTTTCCTCACTCAGTCACTGTTATTCTCTTATTGCAATGAGATGCTTAAAATTAATACCGAATAGTGTTTCAATTATTAAATACTAATTGCAATTCAATTATTAAATTTATGAAACAAGAAATCAGTGAAAGATTCCTTTCTTTACTTTCTAACAAAAACCTACGTAATGTTCTGTTTTTTTTTTTTTTTTTTTTAAAAAAAAACTTTTTTTTTTTTTTTTTTTTTTTTTTTTTTTTCATCATTTTGTTTAAAAAAAAAAAGTTTTTATCAATATACAGTCTATGAATTATATTGTACATTGTTGACATTTCAATGAAATTTTATCATGTTTCTTTAACTGAGAATCATTGTAATAAAAAGAATCTTTTAAAAAACATTTCAAGTCGAATCACAAATCTTGCATCATTAACAGTAACTATCAAGCAAAATTGTGTTAACAACTTGTTATCGCGAAAGATTCTGCGTAGGTCATGTTTTGCAGCAAATATTTGAACTATCATTCTTAAGACATATTAAAAAAAAAAAAGTGTAATTGTGACATAGAAATGATGACATAGCTAAATAATTTATTTGCGCATGTTTTATTTTGTAAGAATGTAGTTTTGATAAGCGTATGCACTGTCTATATTTTTCGAATACCCAAAGTATATAAGATGAAAATATCGGTAGTTAAATTTATTTAGCTTCCGGAATGTTTATGCTATATCTGTATGTTATAATGAAGTTGGATTTTGCAGCAGGCAAACGAAATTGGTAAGACTTAACAGTAATAGTAAGATGGTTATGGAAGAGTTCGAATGGCCACCTAGTACAAGTACTCTCCAAGCAACAAATTTTACACCTGAAGGTATTGGCGAATTCTGCACAAATTGGATGAAAAGGATTAAACCGACAGTAGTGGTACCGGACCGACCGCGTCACATACGTCCATCAAATTTTATTAGTAAATTACCTTCATAACTTGTCTTCCAGTATTCTTGGTAGTTTAAATTTCATTCTCAATTTTAAATACAAAACTATAGTACTATATGTTACAAGCAACATTCACCAGCATAGTCTACTCGAAAATGAATGAAGAGCACTGAAAATTTTCTTTTTAGTATGGACTGTTGGTTTAACTTGCGTTACAGTAATTAGTTTATGTGCTGCTGTTGGAATTATATTCGTCAAGAAACTTAGCAAAAGAGCATACAATCATTTTATTACGGTTCTTGTAGCGGTCGGAGTTGGCTCACTCATAACTTCATCCACTTTGCATTTGCTACCTCAGGTGAAGCTTTCTCCATCACAGTTTTGATTTCCTTAATACTTGATTGTAGTATTACTGTTGTCATTCAAGTAAAAAACTATTTGCAAACAGCAATGAAGTTTTTTGAAATATTTGTTCTCATGATAGTGTCTTCAATTTAACGGAAATAGGGGACGTAAATATGTAAGCAATTATTCATTTCATGTACGAAGTATTAAAATTCCATGATGTTCTTTAGAACTATATGCTTCCACTGCTTCCTCAGTTTATTAAAATATAGCTACATGAATTTAAATAAGACGTTCCAACTAAGTGAAATGTGGCTTTTTAATCAACTATTCACTATCATGATGGATCATGTTATGCTGTTAATAACGCAGGTGAGATAGGCGTAGCAGTTAGCAAGTACGAATCATTAAATTCAAGATACGCAGTATATGGAGTCATGAAAATATACGAAACCTTGGATGTTGTTTGAAAGATTCCGTAGATTCAGCTTTGAAGAAAATTCTGTTATCGATGAATTATATGAAGTTTGCGTTTTCAGCGGTCCTAAAGAATGGTAAACAGTAATAAAACTTAAGTTTTCAAGTTACCATTCGTTATCATTAATTGGCTCGTAAAGTTAAATTAATTGGGCCAAACTGATGATGGCATGTCAATTTCATTCTATGATGCAGTTAAAAAACTAGCTGAATCTGTATTAATCTTTGAATATGAAACCCGAGGCAGTTGCCGTATATATAGTTTCTCCTTAGAATTTGATCATCACATTGCTATCAATTTTTTACAAATGTAACAGATGCAAATTAGTCGGATTTGATTTCAGAGTTTGTTTACCGCAAATACAATATTAACAAAACTTTTTATTTGATAAAGATTGCAAAGCACTGAAGTTTCTAGTGCACTTATAATTTCTGTTTCTTGCATAAGTTGTGTGTGTGTGTGTTTTTCAGTAGTCGGCTACCTTACGAAACTTCTAGTAAAATATAGCAGTACACCTGTATAAACTTTTTTAGGTGATATGAGACGCGTATGCATCTGATCTTTACAGCAAATTAGAGTATAGTGCTATTTCAAATATCTCCATCTTTCTTATTCTCGTTTCAGGGCTTAGGAGTCGTTGATGGTGAAAATTACGATTTTATCATGGTTATGATGTTTTGTATATTTGGGATATATATTTTTTTCTTCTGTGATAAATTCATCAAAATCTCTCTGGAATCAAAGAAGGTCTTTTCATTAATTTCTTTATTATTTAAGGTGTGCTATTTTTTCTGAACGAAATGTGGAGTACATTTCACTTGTATACCTACAAAAGCGTTTTATAAAATTAATGGTAACTATCTCTCATTACGTGTCTATTTTTCATACCTTGTATCACATTTCATCGTTCCTGTACCATATTTAGATGAATGATATTGAGATGTTGAATAATGCTGGAACTAGTGTAAACACGAAAGCCGGAGCTCTTTCAATCCGTTCGACAGATGCTTTAATCACTGAAAACGGTACATGCATTCGCTGTTTTATCTTGCTCTTTTGCTATTACCGATCAAGTTTCGTCTTCGTGGGGAGGCTCAATACGAAACCTCGATTTTAAATAAATGTTCAACAATACTTCGTATAAGAATTATTGGTGCAATGTGAAAGAAAAACTTTTATCAAAAGAATTTAAAGTATCAGGAAGTTTTCGGTGTGACATCCTAGATGAAAGATTGCAACTATATTGTTTAAAGGTAATTTTAAACTGGATGATTCGCAAACATCGGAACGAATAAAATACAAAAAACGAGCATCATTGCGGAAACAAAACGACGAAGTCGATAACGCAATCTGCTCCAATGTCGATATGTCAAGACAGGTGCTAGAAAGTTTTTTTTTTTTGTTAATTTTCGTCACACTGATTTCAATTTCTAGCCAAGACCTTCAGGCATTCATTTAACATTATGAATTGCTCTTGACTGATGATAATGAAATGTAAGTTTTGTAGTGGCAAAAAGATTGGTTATGTTATGTGATTTCAGAGGAATAATACATAATCGTGTGTTTTATATAATCTTATATTAAAAACAGCTGAAGAGATTGGTCTTTCATGAACTAAAATACTGCTGTCAACAATATAGAATAGTAAACTTTCATTTTCAGGCTCATGGTATTTGCGTTCATGACCATGAAATAACGTTTAACCAAACAAAAGATTCGGCAATAAAAACGGTTGCATGGATGATTGTGTTCGGAGATGGTTTGCATAATTTTATCGACGGAATCAGTATTGGTGCTGCTTTTAGTGAATCCGTACTGAGTGGTTTGAGCGTCAGTGTGTCAGTATTCGCCGAGGAGTTCCCACATGAATTAGGTTATTGCACTTATTAATAATCAGTAAAGAAAATCAGTATAAGTGATTGTTGCACCATTGTTTTAGTTTGTTTACTCACGATGATTTGTTCAACTTTCAGTATAATTTACTCTACTGAAATGTGGTTGCACACATTGTTGTCTGCCTTTCAGGCTTATACCATGGGTTGAAAAGGGAAAAAAGCGATCACTGTTACTCGCATTTCAGAAAACTACACATATTTGTGGCATAGATTGCAGAACTTTTACAGATTCATTCTTGGATTACTGTAAAACGGACCATATACTACAAATGTGTGCTGATTTCTCAAAGACAAGCAATAATATCTACGTTTTTCTCAGTGGGTAGCAGTAGGTAGCATGGAGCATGATCAGGTTGACTAAACGGCTTTATATGAAATTGACTATCAAATATTTTTACGGGGAAAAATTATACTAATCTTGAAATGCTTTGTCTCAAAGAATGAATTATAAATGTCTCATTCTTCAGGCGATGTGGCAATTTTGTTGAATGCTGGTATGAACCAGAAGCAAGCTTTATTTTATAACCTACTTAGTACGATTACCTGCTTCGTAGGATTCATTATTGGTGTCGCCCTGGGTAGTGTCGAATCATTTCTACGATACATTTTTGGTTTTTCGGGTGGCATGTTCCTATACATTGCTCTGTCGTGTATGGTGCGAAGTTCATTTATGTTGTCTTCCCATTACATTCTTTTTTTTTATTTTAAAGTTGCTTGAAAGTTGCATCTAAAATTTCAAATTGCAGATGCCCGAGATGAAATCTACAATGGAAGAAGCGCTGGAAAATGGTTATGTTGATGCATTTCTTGTTCTTTCATTGCAGACCACAGGCTTAGCTTTAGGGACGTTCTCAATGTTTTTTTTTGCCCGTTATGGAGATTTAATTAAATTTTCTTAAATTTTTTTCCGCTTCTCCGGTGATGTTATATGGAGATTTAATTAAATTTTTAAAAATTTTTTTTTCCGTTCTCCGGTGATGTTATATGGAGATTTAATTAAATTTTCTTTTTTTTCCGCTTCTCCGATGATGTTATTAGTAAAGATGAAGGTACTTTTCTGGTTTTGATAACTGTGTTGATTCATCTTTGGCGTTCATATTTTTAAAATAGTTGTGTAAAATATTTCTACCACCGGTGTTTAGAACTTTGTTGGTTACGTAATATGTTTTAAAGTTGCTGAATTTGCTTTACTTAATGCAGAACTTATCTAATTTAATTGGCTATTAACTGGATTTAAGGGGAGATAATATCGGAGGCTTGGGTTCAAATATAAGGACGTCTTGTCGCTCGAATTTTGTTTATCAGGCTATTCAGCAGTTGATGCAACCAAATTTGGGTAAATACTTTGTATGGTTCAGAAATTACATACACTTGCACATAACTTTTTCATATGGCAATCATCACACTTAACTAGTAGTTAGTATTTGTAATGATTTTTAAAAAGTTGAATTTGTTTCCTTATGCCATTCCTATCTCCTGTTTAACGTTTCCCGAATTATTTGATATAGAATAGCTCCAAGCTGAAATGTTCAATTTCCTTCATATGCTCATAATGTATCTTGTTCAAAGCTCACTGAGAAAGGCCTCTCCTGCATAACATGTCCTTTTCTATGTTTCGCAAAAACATTAACTAATATTTTATCTTTTCCATTTTTTGTTTAATAAACAGCTAACAGCAGGCTTTTAGATGTCGCGCTTTAAAACACCAAAAAAAATAGCAGCCTGCATCTGTGACAGGAGAGAACTAACCATTGGGATTAACCATTAAGACTTTTACTTTGTTCTGCGGGACGGTCTAAAAAGTTTTTATTTCATGGATAAAGAAATATTTGCAGTGTAGCTTGCAAACATTTTATATTCCATGCAACATCTAACCTGCTAAGGAAGTTCTGAAACTAGCTGAATAATTTGAATATATAATCACATGTATCTTTTGAATTGGCGAAATCTAACTCCAGTTAACTGGAATTTGTTGAATTTATTAGGCTTGGTAAGGTTTGCATCCGATAAAATTTTTCCGAATTCCGATTTTGTTGTTATGCTAATTGAACTAGTCGGCGAAGTCATTCCATACTACTTATTTGCTGTGCAAAGTTACCTTGAAACTTTTCAATTCACTGGTTGATTTTGCATTTACTTCATTACAAAGAAATGGTTATACTTATGGACAGGAAACCATAAATTGTCAGTTTGAATTTAGACGGTTCCGTTTAACAAGCGAACGCATAATATTGTATCGCTGATAGCGTTTCACTTGTTCGTAAAAACGGATGATATGAAATTGAGAAGGATGGAGTGCAGTATTTCAAATCAAGAATATAGCAAATTCACTACAAATAAAATTGCAAAATTTAGATTTCATTTGATTGCAAAGTTTAAATTTCATTCAGAATAAACAATTATATAATATAAATAAATCGATTAGTAGTTGATCGGAAGATCTGCCGACAGTGATCAAGGACAAAAGAAAACGTTCGCTTACGCTGAGGTGACATATCTTGTTTGCTGTACATGTGTTCTCTTTAAGGACGTCAAAAATAGAAGTTGTAATAACAATAATGTCATTCTGATTCTGGGAAATTAGTCACAAGGTCCAATTAATGGATATTCATTAATGTTCTGGTAGTTTCATGGACGGAACAATTCAGTACAACAAAAGAATGAAGTTTCTTCAACATATCGGGAGATTCCTCAACCTTACGGACATCTTTCAGGAATTCGACCAACTTCGCAGTACAAAATTTAGCCTCACAACTTGGACATAGTGTTTTATTGCATTGCTGACACAGGAAGAGTCTTTTTGGGATCGTTCTCACAAAATGATTACCTGCACGTGCAGCGTATGTAGCATTCTCCTCACACTGATCGCAAGTAGATTTATAAACTTTTGTTTGTATAGTTACTGTGACGTGTAAAAAGAGTAATTCGTTGTAGACGCAAAGTCGGAACAAATCGTTTGTTGGTGGGTCTAAACCTTTGTCTGTCCAGGCTTTTCTACTCCTTACGTAACAACAACGTTCTTTGAGCGCTTTTTTTGAACATATAGTATTGCGATTCGTTTCTCTGAAGTTCCTACAAATAATTGTTGAATAGCTTTGCAGCATCATGCAAAGAAAGGGGATGTATATGAGAAACTAGAATTACTTACTAAACTTCCAGCGGTAGAAATCTTAGTAACGAGCAGATAGGAAATCTTGGGAGCTTTATAGAAGCCTCTATTCTCTCTGTTCTTACACTTTAAATACTGTAAAGTATGGATCAACCAGAGACTTCCAGCTAAGTGATTTTAATAGATGAAAGTCTGAATTAATGACCTACCACAAGAAAATGCGCAGCCAGGGTGACTCGACTTTACGAACTAACGAGTATTTTAATTTCCAGTACTCACATTCTAGAATTTTGGCAAATAGTTTCGCTTGCAATGTTGACTTCAGTTGACATTTGTAGGCCATACAAAAGAAACTGAGGAGTAAGTCAAACGGCGTAAATTCCGAATGTATGTCGTTTTCCAGAACCTGATGAAAAATATATTTATAAAACATGCTGTTTTAGTAACATTAGGAAGAAGCTTAAATATTTCAAACCAAAACTTCATGAATGATGTTTACCTTTTCGCACATCTTGATGACCATATCCATTTGTAGAGAACAAGCAACTGGACAGATAATACTAACATCAAAAACTGAAAAAATAGCTACATTTTAATTTGACCAGTAAGGAATCGAATAGTAATTCCATAAATAAGGAAAACAGGTAGAATTATGAATTGTACCTGTTGGAGGAATTGGGTACTGCGCATATATTGTAGGACAGATAGCAAAAAGCAGACGCTCCATATCATCACAATTTATGCTGTCCAATCGAATTACAATTTCCTCTCCCGACTTTTCCTGGAATCCAACATATCTAATAATTGTAATAAATCGAACATATCTAAAAAATAATACCGCCTTAAATCTGTCAATATTTTGAGTCACCAGAAATTGTTACATCAAGTCATTTTTCAAAACTTACTAAATTAAATTGGGAATCACTTTTATAATGTCAGTCTCATCAACCAATTGCTTCTAATTAGATGATGTTTATATTAGAAATGAACTGAATAACATGTCATACGCACGAGACTTTCAACTTTATCAGCACAGACTTTAGAAAGCGTGCAGATGATTTCACGGTCAATGAACAAACGCTGTTTGTTATTCTTAAATTCTATTGGTACAGTACGCCATAAATCGGGTAAACGAAAATTAACCTGAAATAAACGCTTTATCGAGTCTCCAAAAAATATTTACCATAAAAAAAAAAAAAAAACAAAACGTTGTTATTGTACCTTTCGGTACTCTGTGAGTTCCATTAAACTGAAAAACATTAAATTACTAACCATCATAGGAGGAGTATCAGGATTATTTTGCTGATATTCACCAAATGGCACTGGGATCAAGCGCAAACTTCTGAAGCAGTCTGTTAATCTCGAAATCATTAGAAACTGCAAAGGTAAATTTAGATCAGTAAATTCAAAAACAAGGGCATAATTTTATTTGCCGTTGAACTACTACTATACGAGCAATGCAAGTTAAACTATGTTGAATAAGATACTCCGATAAATCCAGCAAGGCTTGTATGGGACTTGTTCCGATCAAGTCTTCATTTTGCAAGAATTCTAATTCATAAAAAACTGTTTCACAATTAGGCGTAGGGCGAAAGATGAGATAGTGCGCTTCTTTATGCTATTTATGCTAAACAACAAAAACTACGACAAAATAAGACACATCTACAACAAAAGCCCCCCGCCGATTATACATCGGCATTTTGCTTTTCCATTAAATCCTTTGAACTCACTAACTTTTCCAGAATTTCCTGGATCATTCTTTCATGAAACACATGACGGAGCTCAATGATTAGGCAAACGATCTCATTCTGAGAATCAGTCTTCAATGCACTTTTTATTGAGGCAAGGAACTGTCGAAACAACCGCAATATTTTTGTGTTATAGAAATATCTCAAAACAATTTTATGAAAATTTAAAAAATGCTTACTTGGATATTTCGAAGTAACTTGGAATACTTAAAAGGTTCTTTAACCTAGTAAATAAGCCTGATTGTTTGTTTGTAATTTTTTTAAGATATTTTAATCTAGCAAACAAACTCATTTTATTGTTGAGAATGATTTCGAATTAGTATTTGTTGGTCCAAATAGTGACTATGAGAATAAGAACTGACTGAATAAAAAAATAACAGTTAAGTAAGTGCTGCCAATTTCTACTATCAACACGAAAGGAGAATTCATAAGCAACTTTGATGCCGCGGTACATTTTCAAGATACATCAGATATTCAAAAACTAAATCATCTGATCTTCTGTCTCAAAGGAAATGCTTTGAAATCAGTTATAAGTTACGACATTGCTCCAGAAAACTATAACGTTATGAGGTACTAAGAAACTGATTTGCAATGAATTACATTCCTTCAAGGGAAACTATAAAGAGTGGAAGGTAACGATCGAAGCAGAATACTTCAACAGCTAAAAACTATAGGAGAAACTTTGAAGTATTATAGGATAGAAACGATTATTGAAAGTAGACTGCCAGATTGGATATTAAATGAAGTATATCCACAAAAGAAAAGAAATACCCTATTACCTGTCACCAATCTCCAAGCAGTGAACAAGTGATCAGAAAGGAAGCTTCTAGCGCTAAAAATGATAGATCCAAACGTCCAAACGAATTCCGTAAAAAACTTAAGAAACTTCTGTGTTAGTTGCAGTTAATCGGGACCAAATAGTCCTGAAACTTCTAAACCGACCATAAAGAAAATTTCTAATAGGAACAAAACAACAAGACCTTCTGTGAAGGATCATTGGGATAATGAATACCAATCTTATTCCAATCTTCAATTCCGAATAAAACTTCTGAAAGATGCTTATCTTAATTATCTTCGAAAGTGACACAGGGTAGATCAATGCAAAAAAAAAAACATTTATGTTTCATTCAAAGGTCCTCATAATGCTGCACTGTGCAAAATATAACATATGAAACGTTGGACCAATTCAAAAAAAAGTGGATTCAACAACTACAAGGAATACGAAATTGTACGAAGTGAAATGTAGAGCGATATGGATCAGAACAAAAAGAAATGAGAGCTCTGGAATGCGGTAATATTAGTAAGGTTTCCAAAACCGAAACTGCCTTCTAAATTACAGCTAAAGTGAAGAACCTTAAGATAAACGCTGAAGCGAATAAACTGAAACTGAAAGGAGATGTTAAATTAAAGCAACTTGAGAACTGCACTCAAAATTCAATCAAAATCACTGGAACATTCGAAGGCAAAATTGCAACTGAAAGTGGAAGAGATTCTACCGAAAAATATCGAAATAAGTAAGATAAAGCATCATGTTCTAAATTACTAGCGGCCCGAAAAACTATATGAAATAAATCCCAAGGAAAAAGCTGATTTATTTGCAATGAGAATTTGAACCAAAGCATATTCGGTACGATCGAGGCTCAAAGTATTTAAAACCAATAATAATACGCTGCAAATAACCGAGCTAAAGCAATGAATAAAACAGTCAACAACCAGAATAGCAAGACAGTAGATCTGAACATGCAAACCGAACACTTCGAGGAAGGAATATCAAACTTTATACCCGCTCCTGTGACTTCTGAATCACATTTGCAAAGTGAATATAGTCGATCACATTGCGGGGAAGATCACTGTACTATACTACAAGATGAACATACCAAGACACGGTATGAACTAGAAATTCTACAAAGAAAATATGACCTACCCAAGAATACAAAAACATAAATCAAGAATCTGAACTTGAACATCTCAAATCAAATTCAGCAGTATGAAGCGATAAGCACAAAAAAAAAAAAAAATTGCAGGGGAGAGAACTTGATTCTCTCGCAGCAAAACAACAACATACCCAAAAAGTGCTTCCCCAAAAAATCGCACTAAATTTCCCTGTAATCAAAGCAAGAGCAATCTAGCAATCGACGATAAACGATATTCTCCAATAATTATTCAATTTCAATTCATCATTAATCAAGGAAACTTTCAAGCAATAATCGTCTCTATTGCTCAAAACTTTTGCTTTAAGAAGCGGTTATAATCTTCATGCCCCAAAAAATCAAATTGATTCCAGTCACTGAGATTCTGTACAATATATGAATTTACAGGTGAATTCAAAATTATTTTAATAATGTCTTGCAAGCATGCGTTAAGTATTCACCAGTAAGTAATAGCTTATTTAATTTATTCTTTTGTATTGAGCATTTCAACCCTTTCTCCTCCTTCTCTTCTGTAACGATAGGTAATCACATAAAAAAGCATTATTTTTCAAAGGCACAGTTGTTACAATAGAAAATTCGTTGCATATTATTCACGATATACAAAAAAATTTGAAATATCTCTGCTCATCGGTCTTAATGGAATCAAATATCACATTTGGAAAAGTTTATGATACTATACAATTATTCCATGATCTATTTTTTGCCGTATGCACTCTGTTACAACTTCCATTGCTTTGAGCAGCATTCTGAAATTTAAAAAAAAAAAGACTGCATTAGTTCCAACAATAAAAAGACAAAAAAAAAGTCTTTACCAGCAAGACGAATTGCAACTGAAATTTCCTTATTTAAATTCTCAGCTTATGAGAAAAAAATTCTTCGGTTAAATGACGAAGTAAACAAAAAAAAAAAAATTACAAAAAAAAAAAAAAATTCCTCAAAATTTACATAACAAATCTATAATGAAAATTTTATCTTATAAGTATGAAAGAAACTTACACTTTTATTGAACTGAGAAAGAGAAGCAGATAAATAATCCAACAGGTATACATCGTCACTATCGCTTTCGGATGAACTACATGAACTGAAAATTTAAATTATTCCATTAACCAAATGTTATTTTAAGCTCTATTTGACATTTCAAAATGACAATGTACATTCCAAAGCATTGGAAAAAAATTTTTAAAAAAAAACTTTTTAAAATAAATTCTCTATTTTTCGTTTTAGCATTCTATAGCATGGCTAAAATAGTGTGCCGCTGACTTACATCAAAGGATATTTAATGTTACCTGCATCGTTGATGCTTCTTTCGTAGTAACGGTGAAAGTGGTGGCATCCTCGAATAATGATTTTGTTTTTTATCTTCGTAATCACCCTTCTTGCAATATTCTTTGCGACAACGTACATCACACCACGGTCGCCTAACATCAGCACTTTGTGACCGACGATTATACCTATAGTATTTATGATGTCTCTAAAATTCTAAATACACATGGAACAAAATTCAAGTCCAATGAAATAGTAGATGAGATATTTGTTCCAAAAATAAAGTGCTACCCTCGCAAATGCTCAATTTCATTTGTGTCATCTGATTCCCTGGAACAGCACGGTAAAACAGTTTCATAAATGTTTTCGGTTGATGGTGAAAGAGGATTTCGAGATGGTGGCTCTGACATCAATTCTCGCCCTCTATTTGAAATGGACACCACTTTACTATCAAATGCTACCTGAAACATCTGCTTATTGTCTCTTACGTGATAATTATTATATAACAGGGTTGTAATTATAGATTTATATAGGATGAACAGCGATAATTAAATAAATTAAAAACAATAACAGCTAACAGACCTTATAAATAGGCCACAATTCACCATGTAAAGAGAGTCAACATTAATAAAGAAAAGAAAAAAAAAACATCAAATATGACATAAAAATTACCTTCGAATACCGTTTTCCACAATTTGCATCCGAATCGCAGTATAACTGCTCGTTTCTAAATGAGTATCTCTTCCCTAACAAATTTTTACCGCATCCACTACAACAGAAACAACGCTCATCAGCATGCCAATGCATATAATTCTGAAATTGTATCCTGATAAGTTTTTCAACCCTTCACGTACTTCATAGTTTCGTATTTCGAGATTTCACTTATTTCATAGCAGCTTTTATTATTCTCACCAACAATTACAATATATAAAATAGAAATGCAGTACTTTGAAAAAATGTTTAACAACACAATAGTCATCAAACGGTAGATGACATGACTGATGACGAAGAATGTAAAGTAATAGCAATATTCGTAATAGCAATTAAAAAAAATTAAAAAAAAAATTCAGTAGTAAGATACCTGAATTATATGCGGCTTATCAAGGGCAATTTCTTTTCCACAGGTATTACAAACGACTGAGGATTTTTGATTGTAACAAGAAATGCATATTATTCTGTCATTTTTTCCGATATACCTGCAAATAACTAGGAAATCTGTGCAAGCTACAAAAATGGTATTATCTGATTTTATTGAACAAAACTTTGAAATACCTTTGCCCCCCGAGCTGAATACCGCAGTCTGAGCATGAGAAATGTGCCATGTGCCATGTCCTTCCTTCCGCTTCGGTACACTCTTCACTGAATATTAGCTGAAATTTTGCGCTATCAAGTTTTAAACTCAGAACACGTTAAACTATGACTTCTGCAATCGAAAACTTCATTTTTGTTGTTCACAAAGAGCGAGATACTATATCCAAGAAAGAGAAAAAAATTTGTTTAAAATAAGAAAGATTTATTTTAGCTTCTAAGACATTGAAATACATATTCGTCAATAATCATCAATCCATTTTTTTTTTTTAATTCAGTCAAACTAGTTCTGATTAGTCAAATGTGGGCAATATTTCAGCTGCAGCAGTACATTAAATTCAGAATCGAAGAAGTGACGTGAAATTTTATAAATATCATCAAAAACAGTGCTCGTTTTGCATGCAAAGCTCAACAATCACAAGCAAACAATTAAATGAAATTCGTGGATTACCCGTCAATTTGAAGCACATCATTGCGGTTCCCTTTTACTTCATCCCTACACTTGAAGTGATCAAGAAAAGAAAGGGCGAATTAAGGTGTTAGAAGTCGACTCCATTATCTAGCACAAAAATTCACCTTTTAGCAAGACGAAATGGTAGACTGTTCTACTTGCGATACTTTGCTATAAAGTTAATTACGACAAGCTTGCAGCTTAAGCAGCTGCAGTAAGACTCAGACAAACGCAATTTTGTGTAATAATAAATTACAGATACATAATAGGTGTGCTGCCATGAAAATCCACTGAACAGCAACTCTTCCCCTTCCCCCATTTACCAGAACTGAGGAAGCCACTATCAGCAACCAATCAACAACGAGAAGTGCTGTCACCGGGAGTTATTATTGTTTGTAAATTAACTGGTAAGCAATTCAAATTACATATTGCATCCTTGTACCTCAGCGTTTCAAAGCTAGTAGAAACAAAGGCCTTGAAAAAACTTAATGAAAGTTCCGCCCGCGAACTAAGTCCTTAATTTCAATCTAATTCTACCAAACTGATATTCGTTTGTCGCAAATAACACGAGAAAGTCTTTTAAAAGTTATCAACTTTCTCTCAGCAGTCCCGTAAGGAGCAGTTTTAGCTGCTAAGATATCTTAGTCGAATGGAATAATAGCACCACAAAAATAATGCAAAAAACTTTGTCATTTTTTCTAGTTTTCACAATTGTTATTTGATACCATTTTCTCAAATGATGCCGACTGTTGTTTGATGATAAAGTAATACTTAGTTTAAAATGTTAGAACCCGCTCCATAATTCAAAACCTAGTTTTTGTCATTCGAATAAGTTTCTTTTATCTATGTATTACTACGAAAACCATAACAATAACGTTTTAATAAGCAACTACTGCCTAAGTTGCATGGGATTTTTCATGATATTTCTTTATTTCACCTTGAAAAAACGGTCGCCAAAGAGTTCTAAATTCCATATGATAAAAATTCATAATACGTGTTGAGACAATAGTTTTTAAAATATGGAACAGATCAGAGAGCTAGAAATTAGAAGATTTAGAGAATCAATAAAACACTGCACATGTACAGAGCGGACGAGAATGTTTCAAAGCTAATACTGACCTCAAAACATCTGTCACAAAATTAAAATATTCTCACTTTATGAGCAACAAACGACTGCCGCATGAATCTTCTTCCTAAGATTCTCAATTAAAATCTATAACAGCACGAAGAAATGTTTAATAAAAAACAAGACAAAAACAGCATTGCATAATGCTAATGTAGAACTGAACTTGCCTCATCACATTTAGCACACCTAGGCTTGATTTGTTCTGCGTGATGTCGGCCGCAATACACGTCATTTCCATGCTTAAAGTAAATCAAATCAACGAGGAGATTTGAGCATTCCGCACAAATAAAACACTGCGGATGCCAACGTACATCATACCCGAACCTTTCAGCATTGATCACCAAAGTCCCTTCACATAATAATCCTTTGCACTGCAATGTAATTAATTTCACAGTTTAAGTTTAACAATCTAAAGCAATTTAAAAAACTTACTACAGAAAATATGAAATTTTCTTGAAATTCGAAGTAACGGTGATATTAAAGTAAAATGAGTCGATTCATTTTGAAGATATCACAAACACCAATTAGATATAGCTAAATCCAAAGTGTAAGTATAATATCAAAATTTAACTCAGTTTGCAATTAGAGGACAATTGCAAAAACCTGGTGGCAGTGCCGTTGTCTGTTGTCGTACGGCAGCTGTCCGATTACACCGCGTCCAAGGCACTCACGTTTCCGACCCATTTCAAATCGTACTAGCTCACGTACTTCTTTATTGCTTAATTTACCGCAGCACCCTACATCAGAATCTTGCGGTGGTAATTGATAATACAACTGGCGTATTCGCCATTCCTCACCAACTGAATTCACATACGGTATTTTGTCTTCTGGTAGGCAAGCGAAATACATATGAACCTAAATATGTAATTTATTCCATCTATGAATATACTACATGAGGTCCCTTAAGTTAACATTGCCATCTTCCGGAACAATAGAATCGGTAATTTGTCGTTTCTGCTACAGAAACTCTACGACATAAATAGCAGAAGTCAAATGCAGGCAGCTATCACCATTACTCAATTTCTGAGGAAAAAAGACACCGAGATGAACAGAAACAAAGTTAAATGATCGCGGTATCATTAGCCGCGTAAGGAATTAATGATAATCGAATATTATCAATTTTTTGATACTTCTAATTCTTGATATTAAATTATGAAACTAATCCACTAAAATATTTGAATCAGTGGAAGATATGAACAAAAGATGTGTTTCAAGAAGTTTTCTGTTGTTAAAATAAATGGAAGAAAAAGCAGAAATGAAAGACCATGTCAGGTTTGATGCCACTTGGTATCCAGGAGTATTCTTCCAGTACGCATCCACTGTCATCATCACTAGTGCTGTGACGGTGAATATCTGCCTCAACGCATAATCTAGATGCCGGTATTAAACATCCGCCGCTCATTTCACACCTAGAATTCAACTCACTAAATGGTTTAATATCTCCTTTAGCAGTTACTAAGCAGTGGATGAAATAGTAAGTCCGATAAAATAGCCAATTGTAATGATAATTTTCGCACAACGGTAATGAAAGTTTGGATATCACTGAAAGAGAGATTTACTTTGCAAGAATTAAGAATATCTATTCGGTGACGTTCTTTCATAGCAGTTCATAATGTACTGTGAAAATGTACATTGTACATTTAATCAATCACCGCAATTAAAAAAAAAAAAAAATAGGAAGGGAAAAGGTGAAAATGCATTTTATCATAATATTTTCATTGGTGATGCGCTTAAATATAAATACGAAACGGATTTGCTCGGCATTCCATATAACGGTATTTGAATTACTTCATATTTCATTAAAAAGTTTGGTATGGTGATTCATAAGACAGATGAATGAAATGATATCTCTCTTCAAGGCTAAAATCATTAATAAAATGAAGAAGTGCTAAAACTGTTTAACGTTCATTACTGATGAATGTTAGTCAGAATATCTAATGAAAGATTACAGTTATACTGCATTCGAAAAAATCGGCATATTTCTGTTAATATATTTTGAGGTGTTAAACGTTTCTCAACGACGAATAAGCTTGGTTATAGGTGTTCGGATTCTCACTGAATTGCGCAAAAAGTTCGAGATGATGCTGAGCTGATTACAAGATACTATTATATATAATAATACTTTACGATGATGCAATGACTCAGCTTTGTGAAATACTTGGAGCCAAAAGGACAGAAGCAAAATCAGATGCTATAAGCTTGGCTTACATATCCGATACTTTTAGAGGGAGTCGATGAAGAAAAAAGAGAGGCGGAAAGAGAAGAGGAAAGAGAAGAGGAGAAGAATTAGCGAACCGTCTAAAGAAGGTCCCAATGACCAACTGCATTATAGCTGTTATTAAGTCGCCCTCCAACAAGCAAGCAGATACCATATTATTTGATGATAAATGAGAGGATATCTGACCGAACTAGCGGTCCTCACCATTGCATAGGCTACATCTGATACCCCTAATCCTGTTCAGCCAAATAATGCTAAACAACAACAAATTATACTTCCAATTTTGCCTTTTTTTTCTCTTTTACCTTATAAATTGCTCAGCTAAGCACGGTAAGCATGGATATAACATTAAGCATAGATATGATACGTATGCCTAATGCTTCAAAAAATAAATACTAAATTTATAAGTATTTTAATCTGTGAAAGACTCGAAAAGTACCAAAGATAAAAAGTTTCAGAAGCCGCTCACTAGGAATTCATTTTAATCACGATATCCACTAAAAATTATTCTTATTAATTTTATGAGTTTTTTATGAACAAAAAAGGATGCCATTCTGATTGAAGACTTGAAAGAAAATACAGTAAGCGTGCACAAGGGATCTATTATAATTAGCATATCTACTGAAAAAATGATATGATAAGTTATCAATAAATTTTTTGTCACATTTTGGGAAAAATGAAGTAACAAAAAGCAAAATCAGCACTCTTTACATGATTCCAAAGTAAAATTAAGTCAAATAAAGCTTATCCTTTGTTGCAAGGATGAAATAATCGAGCACATGGATGTGAAAGCAAAACGGCTAAGCATGTATGACGATTGCTTAAATCATACCTTAAACTTGAAATTCTTCAAACAAATGCATGGAATAGAAAATGGTGGAAAAAGCGGACAGGCCCATTATATCGGTAAGTATTAGAATACGGGATGAAAAGTCAACAGCACTGTCTCCCATTTGGATACTGAATAAGCTAGTAGCAGATGAACTTGAACATATATGGAAAAAGCTGAAATCTTATCTTTCCTTTCTTATTTTCTCAGCACTAGTGATTAATTGCTATTCTGCGGGCAACACATCTCTACACATTGTGTGACAGTAAATGAATTTTCAGACTACTCGTAGACTGGGATGAAAGAGTGTGACATGAAGGATGCAGTATAGCACATTGAGAATGCCGTCACTATGATTTATTAAACTATTTTCAGAGCAAGAATAATATTTATTCAGAATCGATATATCGCCAATTCTTAGAGGTAATTTCACTTAAAAATGGAAGATAACTTTAAACAAAAATCAGCAATGGATCAAAATGATTATATGGCGTGAACTGAAAAAGTGAAATTAGAAAATAAACTGTGCTATAAAGTTTTCAATAAAAATTAGTGGTTTTGAAAATTTATCATAATTGCTTAGTTCGATCTCTTCAACTGAGTTATTTCTGTTGCAGTAATATTCAGAAATTCACATAGTCATAGTTATTTTCTACTTTTACAAAGCGTTTATGCAATTTGCACCTACTCATCGACAGTGATATTTGAAATGATGAGAGCACCAGTGTACTACTGTAGAATAATTTGCAGAACAATAGTTTCCATTAAAACTTATTATTTTTATAACAGTTGAGAAATTTGTTTGACAAAATTGAGGCCAATTTTACACATCAATTTCGAAGTTTTCTTTGTTGAATTAACTTGAAAGTGAAAAAGTCCTCACTGCATTTTGTCAAAATAACGGTTTGTGTGAAGGTAGTATTTCGTTTCTTTGAACTGTCACATAACAAATAAATTGCTTTTGTCAAAAAACGTTTTATTCACTGGTATAAAAAGAGAAAGAAATTTTTTTTTTTCAATTGCTACACCCTCATCCTTCCCACAGGTACTTTATTTCAGACTGATGATAATATATTACATTTCACAATGAATCTAGCAAAACAATCGCATTGCTCTACCAATGAAGATATAGGCCAGTCTTTTTGAATGGCTCTAAACGTCAGTCATCTGCACCGTTCATTTACCAACTGTCGGATTGTTGCTAAAGCAGCTAGTAAAAATAAAAATAAACTCCGCGAAACTAATCCTTAAAAAACCAATTCAAAAAACAGCAATCTAAATCAAATGAAGAAAATCAAAGAAGCAGAATTTTCTAAGGATAATCATTCATTATTACCATATGCTAAGAAAAAAATGAAAAACAGATTAGTCTGAAACTACCAATGAATTGGCTTATAGTCAGTTAAGTTCAAGTTTACTTTTTCATGGAATCAAGTGTTAATGAGAACTGTTTCTCAAAACGGCTAGGACAAAGGGTGAAAAAATTAACAAATAAACGCAATCGTTGTTAGAAAAGTAGCAGTGCGAAAGTTTACAATGAAATTGTACGCAAACTTTGCATGAAGTGTTCAAAAGATTATAAAGTATATAAGTGCATATGGGAACATGAACACGTGTGCACAAGGATTCATGATTAGGACCAAGCAAGCAAAAAGCATGACATTTTGTTAAAATGAAAAAATGTGCTACTAAAAAATGTTGTCGGAAGATTTATGAAGGTTTTTCTAAGGCAGATTTTAATCAAACAGACGACATACATATAAAGAAGAATATATATCTGGTAAAACAAGTCTGGACTCTGCATACTTCAGTAGGTGAGAGTCACAAATAACAGCAACTAAGACAAGAAAGTGTTCAAGGTCAGCAATACTGTTCGCTTTTTAGAACTGGTTTAGAGATGGTAAGGGAACCAAAAAAGAGCCTTCCACCTGAGAGGTCGTCTGATTTATGAGATGAAGGAATGGATTTTCTTTTCATTTGTTGCCTTTTCCTCGTCTAGTTTATTGTGTTTTTATCCCGCTATCATTGATAACAGCGTACTGCTGCAAATTTTCAATCTAAATATTTATCACTACTATCTTACCTTAAAATCTTCGCCTGAGGGATAAAAGACCTTCCTCACGATAACACTTCTCTTCGAAAATCTTTATTAGAAATTTGAGCAACTTAGCGAACATTCAAACAGATCAATTGGATTAACCAAATACTTTCTTCATTTTTTTCCAAATTACAAGTGAAAAAACGATTTAAAAGCTGATGGATTCATACAGTATTATCAACATAATCATTCTAGGACAACGAGCTAAATGGTAAGCTATTTAAAGACAAAGTAGCAGAATTATACAATAGCAACAAAGAAAAACCATGTTTATTATGGAGGAATAGAAAAAAAGTTCTGGTAAATTCAACAGTATAGAGGCAACTGGTACATGTTTTCGAAAATGTCAAATTGGTCCTCTCCTTTCAGCTCTTCTCACAAATTTCAAATTTGAAAACCGTTTTCAGCTCTACTACATTACAGTTTTGCTACACGCACATTTTTTCATGGTCATATTGAAGAAAAAGTAGTGAATAGAAGACTTCATACTTTGATTTCTGGAAACACTTTCATCAACATTTAAACTCCTTTCCAGAAATCCAAATATGTAAGCATGCAACTGCAATAATTTAAAACAATAACTTTAAAGATCGAATGTTGAAATTCATGATAGATACAGCATCCTTATTCGGATAATTACATTTAGTTTCGCTGTTATCAATGAACTGAATTGTTACAGTGTTGTTGCTGATAAACGCTAAAAGAAATGTGCAACAGGGGCAGTACCTGCAGGATTATTTATGCAATGATCTTATTCAAATAACTTTTTGTATCATGAATTTGTTAATTTAGTCGCTAATCGAAAAATACTCCACCTTAAGAATGACCAATTTCTACCAGTGTTTCTTTGCAACAGTTATTCAGTAGGTAATATCTGGAATCACAAACAGTCCATCGCATGAAAAACAAAGGGAGCACATTTTACTTCCTACTCCATCAATAAACAACATCGTTTTTGCAATTTTCGAATAATCACGGAAAAATATTGAAAGATAATGCAACAAAAAAAAAGTTCAAATAACGATTTACTGGAGTAATAAACCTCGCATAATTATCGCCCCCTAAGAGTTAAATAGTTGAAACTGAATCCTCTTAAATAACACTTAAATTTTCACCATAAATTATCCTTGTATCTTCTTTTCGAAATTTCAAATTGATACATCATATTTTCCAAACTTGTATTCTAATGTCAATGAAACTAATTTTACAAGAATTTCTCTCCTCTTTCGCCTAATAGTTAAATTTAAATCACTTAGATCAATTCCAAATATAAATTCAATGAATCTCATTCAGCTGAAACCTTAGTATTATCCTTTCTATCAATCAGCTATAATCGCTAAGCTTCTTCTACTAAATGCGCAACCAATACCAATCGTTTATGAAAAAGATTTCAAAATTACTGATGCGCTTAATTTTAACATGATATTATTGTCAGATAAAAACAATGAAATTGAAGGAATTTATAGTTAACAGTTGGATCTGAATTAAAAGTGAACGTGGCATCACTCGTATCAGATGATTTGCTCTTCCCTATTATATATTTTACAAAATGCATTAATCTGCTGACCAAATATGAATGAATTTGAACTGAGTCAGTGAATACATCGGAGGATCATACGGGCGAGTGACAGTGGTCAAAATTACGTGATGAGTTAGATTAAATGAAATATTTTTGTCACCGATATAAATTGAATTATAAAGTACGGTGAGTATAAATGGCGGAAATAACTGATGCTTGATAATTTGGCAGGCCAAATGCATTAGGCTTATTGGTTGACCAATCTGAATAGTTATGCAACGAAGATTTATCGTAGGATGAAGGAAAAATAGGATTACAAGAAAAGCTGGCTTGGACTGAAACGAGAAAGAACAGATTACATACACATACATGCATGTATGCATCATACATACATACGAACACATACTTACATACATATGTATGCATACATGTACGTGTAGCACACATTAACAGACGACTACTAACAGAAATTAATGAGACCATTACTGGAAAAATGATTTCCAAACTTTGAGTACCAATTCTGATTCATTCCAATATTCCATTATTAAGCCTTTGTTATTCCGACATTTTACTTGTGGTCAATATGAACGAACGACTAGGAATGGCAAGATATTCTACTTACAATCCCATGGGTATTTAGCTTACTTGAAGTGGCCAATTTATGTTTTATTTTTAAAAATATATGAATGCATTAAGGAATGATGATAAGTTATGTTGATGATGCTGCAGTAGCTCAGTTCATATTTCAATATGTAGAACAATCAAGGACGGAATCTTCGTTATAATGTCAAATGTAGTGTATACTGATTTCATTTTTAGACAAAACGACGACTGCTGTTACCAACCAAATGAAATGTTCAATGGACCGAACGAAAATTTAAAATTAGAGCTGACTTAGCATAAAGTGAAGGTCAACTCAATAAAACAATTGATTTTTCGAAATATTCTCTCATTTCTATTTTTTTTGACCAAATTTCTCGCTCACAGCAAGACGTCATTATAACAATAGAAAGGTTTATGAAGGCTAATTATTGAAAAAAAAAAAAAACAATGAATAGTGCAATACTGGCCAAAATATCTAAGTTTCACCATATTAACTAATCTGTATTCAAAATAAATCGTAGATTAATGCATTTCTGACCGAATCTCAGGGACCGGCGATGATTTTACTATGGAAGATAAATGTACAATCTACTAGAATACTAAAAGAATCCCTTGGCAAATGATTCTACTTAAAATATTCCTCTCCACAATGAAAGATTTATTTGTTAAAACGATATGCTAAGGATTAAAACATTGCGGACAATGTCAGAATTTACTAGATATTAAATATGACAATATTCGATATTTCGATAATTCGATACGATCAGAAGGGTATTCGAATTGAACTGAATTATAGTTTTTAAATTTTAGGTCAAGTGAATCAGAACTTAGAGTTACAGAGTAGAGCGATAATGAAGTATAGAAAGGCGTAACGAGTAGACTGGAATAAACTGTGTAATTTTCAATAAAATGGTACAGCTCACGTTTTTCCGAAATTACAGCAATGTTGCAAGCATAATATAATGTTAACTATTGGAATGCGCATCATGCAAAAATGCGATTAGTTTATCTAGGATTCTTAAAAAATAAAGGAATTAGGATTTCGAAAGTAGAAAACAGAATTCGGGCGATTATGCTTTATTAAAACTCGACCTGAATACTTCATTTTTTCCATCAAGTACCAAATCAAAAAAAAACTTCACATTAATCTAATAAGCAATTTTAATCCCATAACAGATAATTACATTTCTGCTATCGCAGTTATATTTTAGGTTGGTAAAAGAAAAGTTTGGAAATAAATGTAATACTCTGAAAAAAAAAGAAATAATCGGAGAGTTTGCACGATTGAGAAAGGCCAGTTTCATAAGAAATATGTCACTGTCAAGTCAGTATCAACAAAAGTGGAATTAGACATAGAAATAAGTAAACCTGAATACAATGCGCAGCTTCCTTTACCTTATGTCTTTCAAGATTACTTCTATTCGGCTATGCATTATTCATCATTAAGAATTTTCAAATAATAAATAGCGTGTGTGGGCATATTCAAGAGATCAACACCTGCCGTAAACGTTATTTAAATTCGCTCAAGTTTTTCAGTTATCTAATTTCAAAATGAATAATTTTACCTAGAGCTAAGAATCGAACAGTTTCAGAAATCCGAAAAGACTTTCCTACTTTTGAAAGAATTTCTTACTTTCGAAAAGACTTTCCTACTTTGAAAGAAAACCTTTGCGATCTTTTGAAACTTGAGGGTTTCTTCACAATGAGATTTTTAAATCAAGAAAAACACTTGATTAAAAATATTTCCTTTTAATCAGAAAAAGCACTTGAGTAAAAACAACTTTAAAATCGTTGCAAAAACAAGGCTCAAGGCTCATAAGTAGATAAGCTGCATGTTTAGACAATAAATCAAAGTTCTAGGACTGCAATCATTTTTGGGCCGAAACCTTGATTTTTTGAGGCCTGACTTTGGCTTTGCATTTCCAATAATACTGAAATTCCAGTTTATCCATAAGCTTCACGTCAAGCTTGCATTCACTAATCTTATTCTTAGAGTCAGCTTAAATCAGTCACTGAACCTAAATTAATGCATAAATTTAAGTTCCGAATTTATCTATTTTACCGTTACTTTTGAGACAAATATATTCACACATATCATTTGAAAAACATCACATAGTTTTCATGTAGTAAAAAATGAAAAATCAATTAAACCAAATGGACTGGAGTTTCTTACAAATTCTTGATGAAATTTCTTTTTAAAATCCTATTAGCAACATGATTAATAACGCCATTTTTAGGATTTCAGTACTTGTACCGTACGTCCTAATGCAATGGAAATTTTTTTAATCACTTTGAAAGACAGAATGCTCAATCAGCACTAAAAAGTGAAATCTACATAACTGAATAAATCACTTTTTAAACCAATTGCAAAAACGAGGAAGGAATCAGAGAAACAGAAAAATGAAAACTATTCAATTTCTAGACAACAGAGAGTTCTCTTGTACCATATGGTGACCACGTGTCATAAAACTACCTTTTTATGGCACTTAATCGCGTTAAAAATAAATTTTGAAAATAAGATCAATCAGCCGATATCGACTAAAGATACGGCAATTAATGTATGTATCAATCATTTCCAGATTTGACGAACTTGCCGTTTCTCCCAGATTATTGTTTAAAAAATCACTTTTGGAAATGGTTGGTCTGAAGATCTTTGAACTGTTAAAAATTCAAGCGCTTCTCAAATACTAAAAGCAAAACTGAAATTGTAAAATATCTATATGAAGATTATGCATGTTTACATAATTTAGCAATTTCATTTACTAGGTTTCCTTGGACAACAAAATATTTGATTTGGAAACAATTAATTCTAGTGTTTTCGGATAATAAACCTAAAAATGATCTATGCAGATTTCTTACAGATCGAAATTCTGTAATGAATGTGAATTGTGAGCAGAAATGACCATTAGAAGAAGAAGCAATGGATATGATGCGATCATGAAGCTCAACTGGACGATTATTGACGTTGTTGAGAGAGCACAGCACAGCGAATGTGGTAAACTGAATAGCCACCAATATAATCATCAATATCAGCCGCACAAAGGTCGAGCCACAGGATCGCAACACATCATTTAGTTATCTATCTAAAATGGCGCTTCCTTTGATGCCTTCTCTCCTTGATAGCAAACCATCTTTGGTGCTCTATCTTCTTCCGCAATCTCCTTCTCAACTTTAATATTTCGCTTACTGTCATCATTTAGCTATTTCTATATCGTTTTTATTCGCTATTGGAGGTCATGTGTGTGACCAATTCGGTCAACCGACTACGAATCTCTTTATAGATCATATTATACTTTAGCACATCTTTTCGTGAACTTTGTAGCTTTTAATTCCTGAAATAAACAATGACCATTTGATACTTGGATTTTGTACTCTTCGCGGCAAACCGATCAAGTTAACCAAAATTGAGAAGTATGAATGACACTAAAGTGAAGTACAATTATAAATGAACATACTAACGGGAATGTTACATGATAAGAGGAAAACACATTTCTTTTAACTAAGTTTCTACTCCTTTTTTGACTTACAAATTTGTAATTTTATTAACCAAAAAAACAATTCGATCTGCTCGTGTTTTAATTTGGAGCACAAATGAATCTCAAATAGCTCATCGATACCTGTAACAGTTTGCCTACTGTTTGGATCAGGTTCAAGAATATCCAGATCACAAATAGTGTAGAAATCGTTGACAGATGATAGTAGCTGATTATATGCAAAAATTGGTTTTTGATGTTAAATTATCATCTATTCAATCCTTCATTAGTTTACAACCATTTAAGCATTGTAATCACTGACGGTGCCACGTAATAAAATAAACCAATTTGAAAAAGTAGCAAAGTAATGACAAAATACCACTGCGAATTTAAATAAAAGCAAAACGCTTAATATACAATTCGATTTGAAATCCAAATTTGGGCATTATTTTTCATGACGATTACATTTTTTATATACAACTCGTTTCAAGAAGGCGCGACCAACAGACTCACTACCATTTATTTGATCAATTTCGAACTATTTTGGGCTAGAAGTTTTTCTGAATTACAGGTCAGTTGTTAAATTAACATTGACAACTTATTGCAACAAACGACACAAGTCAATACTATCAAAAAAAAATATATATATATATATATATATGTATATTAACACAGCACTCTTCATTTCGCAAAATGTATTTTTGTTATAGTTCTGTCACAGACGATTTACAAATTTAAAAAAGAATCACCTATTAATTGGAATCAAGTTTTGTCACCTCTGGGAGATGAAAGATATATTTATGGATTTAAAAAAGATGTTTCATTAAACCTATTAGAGATATTTTTTTTAAATGTGAAATCTCCAAATGAAGAATACGCTCCCAGCTTCACGATCATATTTTAAGTAATAGAATCTAGGAAAGGTTTCAGTTCTACAAAAGAGATGAGTTGATCTTTCTAACCAATCATACCAACTGTTGAGTCACTCCGATATTCCGCCTGTAGCAAATAAAAAACAAGAGTAATAGAGAGATATATGAGCTATATTGCAAAAACGAGAAAAATCACATGTAATGACAAGTAGGCAAGCTATGTTGGCTCGACATTTGAAGAATAAGAAAATTGCAGAATCGATCATTGCAAAAAAAGAATTAAATAAATACCAATCGGATGATTTTGTGAAGTAAACTTGAATTAACTCTATACTCCATAAGAAGTAATTCAGTAGTACAAAAATAAACATCAACACTTGGACGAATTTGATGACCACTTTCTGCTCTTGCATTAAAGCAAAATTGAATCTTTAAGTGGTACAGACTGGTGAGACACTTAAAAAATTTATTGAACAGTTCCACAACGCTTAATATGCACCATTTTTAAAATGCGATAACTGAAAAGAAATAAGGGTAACTTTAGTCTGATAACACTTTACGCCAGAAATGAAGATAAACTGAAGGTAATCAAGGAAATGAAACATTCTGGCACTTTAGTTTATAAATAATCTTATATACAGTTAGTTCGTTGTAACCGTATTAGGGCTTATCCTCACTTTCAAATTCTGCTTTCCATTTGTTATTTGAAAAGCAGTAGCGGAAATACGCTTAGTTGTGGTGGATGCACAAGTTTGGAATGAAACTAATTGGAAATAAAGATTATAAAAAGATGCTGAATTGTTAAATAGAACAACACTGAGAAATTATTCTAACCAAATATTTGCAAGAAAATTAAAGCAGATAAAAGTAGTAACGATTTCAGCAGTTTTTTCTACATTCGAATGTAATTGAAACACAAAAATAGAAAAAGAAAAATGAGAAAATAAAACATTTTCATGTAGTAACGAAAGAAGTTTTTGCAAACATCGCTAATAAAAAAAATGAAAAAAACTGATGAAGTTGAATGTGACTAGAATACAGCGCTATTTGTTGTTGTGCAAATGTTTCTGCTTAAAGTGCATGTAAAAAAATGATTGCAGAGACATTTTTTCAGGTCTTTCTTCCATGAAAAAACATAAAAATATACATCTCGTGAAAAACTGATAGCGTAACTCAGCAACTGAGAATAGCTTGTGAAGTTACTCTCTGAAAAATCATTAAGTGAAAATTATTATGAAAGTATCAGTTCTCAGTATTCAACTATTAAAACAATGGTATTCATTTCGGAACGTTTACTAGTTCGATATCAGGTTTGTTGGGAAGAATTATTTTCTGCAAAGAGAATGCAATATGAAAAAAGCACAACGATATTTTCCTTTAACCACTATTACAATAGATTTTAGTTGGTTTAAAAATTTTTTTAGCTTTTCTGGAACAAAAAGACCTCGATGATTCGTATCAATAATTCAGCTGTTCAGCAATGTTTCTTCATTGTATTACAATTCACAAATAGTTCCAAAACATTTAAATCATCCAGCATCATATTAGTTACGACATCGCCACACTCGGCAATCGAAATAGTTACAAAAAAAAAAATCATACTTCGAAATCGAAAAGTGAGTAGAATGTGTGATTAATCTAAAGTTTTGATACAATATATACCAATACAGTTTGGTACGCCGATAATAAGATAAGTGCATTCCCAGCAAAAAATGCAGCGGTACCAACCAAATAATTTTCTATGATGAAGCGTGTTACCAGAACAGTATTCAATAAAATAAAATTTGATTTTCTGCAGCAAAAATTTCAGAATACCTTCAATTACTAAAATCTTGTTTTTTCTTTTCTTTTTTTTTTTGTCGACTATTACAATTTGCCCTAAATTAAAAAAGAAAAACATCAAAGCAAGGCAATTTATTCCAGCAATGTGGAGCTTAATCAGTCATTTATGAAATATAAAGAGATCACCTTCCATATTCTGGATAAGCTAAGTTTTGTTTCGCAAATTCTACGATATTAATGAAGATATTTATGCATCTTAAGCATTAAACCAAATGTTTTTTTGACTTGATTCATATCGCTGTTTTCTGCAGTTTTGTAGAATAACTTAAGCAAACACTTCCACAAATGGATGGAACTGATTTCAGTATTTTAAGATAGTTTATTTCTATATTCTAAACCAAATGGAATCCTTCAGTTTGATCCAACAAGATACAATCGTAATCGAGATATCCATATTATTAAAATCTTATTTGTATCATTCCTACTTTCATGCTTGAAACGCAATATCTGTAAAGTGAGAACAAGTCTGAATACAGTTCATCCTACGATAAACAGAAAAGGAAAAAAAGTAGATGAAAATAATTGGAAATAAAAGTCAAAAGATAATAGAAGCTTCAAGTAAGCAAAATATTTCTAAAAGGTCACATAGGGATGAATAGAGTGCAAAGCAGATACTTCAGTCGAATAAATAGTTAAAGAAGGTTGCAGACAAACTGATCAAAGTTGGGTAACGCAAATCCTTTTACAACCCATCGTCATGATTTATCAAATCTCTCAACTACTTCAATTTCCTTTTCCAAAAACTCGTCAAAACACTCATCAGAACATTGCAGAAATTAGGATTTATAAATAAAACCCTTAAAATAATCAGTATTGATATATCACACCGATTTTCTCCTTTTACAGAAGCCTTCAAAGCAGAACTCACAAAAACTATCAAAAAACAAACATGTGGAAAATTTGCGACTTCAGTGTTGTTTCGGACTCTAGAGACTAGCAAAAAATACTTTCTTTTATGTTATAGGGCCCAGAAAAAATATACATGCAAAAATATACGCCACAATATATTTCACGAAATTATAGTATACTAGGACAATTCAAAACAAAAATGATGTAGATGTACGGAAATACTTTACAAATAATTTGTTACTATATTTTTAATAAATGGGAAAACAATAAGCTGTTACTGTGCAAGCTGCTTCGAGAATATAAATATTTAAATAACCCATTAGTTATTAAAAAAATAAAGCGACAATGTAACCCCAAAAACAAGTTACACTAACAACAATTTCCATGCTTTAACTTCCCATTTTATTTCTGTTTGTATTTCTATAGTCCGCATGACAATTTGATAATAAGAGATGGTATAAAAATCATTTTACCAAACTAAATAAGGAAATTTCGGAAATTTTCTCCTTTTTCACATGCAGTGGCCAATCTAGTACAAGACAGATGGGGAAAGTTTTTTGCACCTCGTCGCCAATATGTTAATAATAGTTATTCCTATATTGATAGTCAACATAGCAATATAATGAATGATCATCTTATTTTTCAAAATAAATAATAATATTTAAGTGATAAAGTGATGATGCCAAATATTCTTTAATATGACTCATGAAACATTATATAATCTACCAATCAAAACAATTTCCAATTATTGAAAGCAATGTTACTAGTTACTTTCCATTTGCTTCGTTGCCAGCTCCTGATAATAAGATGACAAAATCTGAAATAATCTAAAAATAGTGATGCGCAACAATTAAGCAGAATCTCTATGAATCTAAAGACGTAGCAATATGAAAGATAACAAAGTACTTAAAAACTATGTAATTACCTTCCAAGCTTTGGGAGCCATAAAACCTTCCGGTGGTTCAATACCATTACGAGCGTATGATCGCATTTTCGTTCCACTTATAAACTCGAAATCATCACTTCGTGAAGAATCAAAAAATGACATTTTGCCTTTCGTTTTATCATACGCAGCTACGCGAAATGGTACTATTTCCAAATTCGGCAAACCAGGAGCCATAGATAATACCTTGAAAACTTATTAGTGTTTGATAACCAGATATTCACTTCTTCTCAAATATTATTGCCCTAAAAGATATCAGTAATGAGTGAACTATCAATAACTGATCGTAATAATAAAAACTAACTTTTGAGCCATGTGTCGGATCATATAAATAATCGCCAGTTTCCGGATGTTGTATGCCTGCAGGATCTCGTCCTACTATATAAGTTGAAACACCCGCTGCTAATCGAGCCCTAGCGTGCCATTGCACCTGAAAGTAATTAATCTGTAAACAAATACATTATAATCAAAAAAAAAAAGAAAAAAAAAAAAGCAGAGTAAATACCTCTCTACCTCAGTCGGTCCAGCATACAACATTGGAGAAGGAAAAATAGCAAGGACAGTCCATTCTGGATCTAAAACACCTTCCGCTAAAACTGCATCATATTGCCTCATGCGCACCTCCAGTGGTACATCGTCTTCCTGAAAATTACAAATAACGTGAAAATTCGAGCGACGGATCTTTTTTTCTATTTTACAATAAAAGTATGAAAGCTTAGCATAGATCAAAAATCCCAAAGAAATCAGCATATCTCTCAAAAAGATCAAAACTCTCAATTATAATAATCACTAAAAAACATGAAAAACAAACTTTTGTCCAACCACCCAATGGATGTAGTAACAACATGGGATTTTTGTATTTTTTTAGCAATTGTTCTCTTGTATTTTGCATAAGAAGCGCATGACCATTATGAATAGGATTTCGTAACTGAAAAGCGAAAACTGCATCGCAATTGGCTTTCGCAAAAACATTTCGAAGCTCTAACGGCGTCATCCTGTAGCAATCCAAACCATCATTATATTGAATTCGTTTCAGCACCTGAATTAATTGGACGCAGGTATGTCGAGATTAAACTTCCGTTTCGAAAATGAAGAAGAGATTATTTCAAAATTTCAATATCAATGAAGTGAAACAAAAAATTACTGCAATGTTAAAGATATATGATATAAATGAATGGAATCAAACAGTGTATCATAAAAAGCTACCTCTACATCACCACCAAGTAACCAATTCCCACTTTCCAAAATTTGTTTTATTGTAGGATGCCGAGAATCGATAATCCCAAATTGACGCGCAATTCGTTCCTCTTTTCTATGTTCAAATATTTCACCATCCCTCACAACAGCAACCACGTCATTGTTATATACGAGAGCAATTTCGGGGCTGACGGAATGTCCTCGAAAAGTTTCACATATTGTGAAGAAATTTTAATATGACATTTGTTTTTGATAAGTAGCAAATTTAATATAGGCTAAACTATGTGAATGAACAGAGCATACTGAAAAAAATGCCAACCATCGATGAGCTTATTTTTGGTATCATCGTCGATCGACAATACAATTGGTATCGATTGATTCAATGGTTCATTAAGTGACCACACTGAATTTTCTTCAGTGTCTTCTGGCAGTGATACATCTGGGATAAAACATTTCTTTTTTAAGTCCAAAAGGAGACCATGGTGCAAACACTGCAAGTATTGGCGTTCACGCATGAATCCAGATAGAGGAGATGCCCAGCCTTCAGCCAATACCTAAAAATACGAAACATAGCACAGAGCATAACAATATGTATGGATCAAAACTGTTAACGACTGAAATTATTTCACACATAGTATAGAAACAACTATAGATAAATCTCCATTACTAGAAGAAAGAACAGAACCTGTAACCACTCCAGATCAATTCTAGTCAACTGCACTTTTGGAAGAGAGTTTACGCGCTTTAGTAATTTGTCTTTCGATTCCTGATCAACATATAATTCACGTATGGGTGGCCCAGAAATTTGATGGTAAGCTTCCGCGGGCAAAATATTCTGCAAATATTATGGTCCTTTTTCATAAAAATATGGGAGATTTTTGGCACACCTATAAGAAGCAAATTCGTTTTATATTGGTAGCAAAATGACGTACCCAAAATATTCATTTTACTTGAAAAGAAAACATATAATTACCTTCTGGAATAAAAAATCCAGTACTTTCCTAACAGACTCTCTTTCAGTTTCAGTGCCTGATTCAAGTATAAGATCTGGAGTTTTTGGTGCTTCATAAACACCGTCGATCCCTGTGAATCCTTTCAGCTCTCCGGAACGAGCCTTCTTATATAAATCTACAATATCATAGACTGCACATACATATTTATTTCTATGTAGATTAACTCTCAGAAATTTTGACAAGAATCAAAGGTTATATAAAATTTTAGTCTTTGAGAATTGATTTGAGGCACTTACTTTTGGGATCACGACGTTCACAAATTCTCAGTGGTGTATTCACATACACTTCAAAGAAGGCGAGATTGTCCTGGAAATGAAAGCCCCTGTCAAAACTATAAGCCATGTCTATCCTTCAAAATAATACAGTAGCAATAATAGTTGTTTACCTCATTATGAATAGATCTTGCATTGTCTCGATCACACTGATATGGACTGATGAATGATGCCAGAGTTACAATGCCCATATCAGCGAATAATTTGGCTACTTCAGCAATACGACGGATATTTTCTCGTCTTTCTTCTTTGGAAAATCCAAGATTTTTACAAAGGCCATGGCGAACATTGTCACCATCTAAAGCGTAAGCAGGAATGCCAAGCTGCAATACAACAATTTGATAGAGCAGTCAAATAATGAAAGATACTCCATTTGAAAAAAAGAGAAACAATTAAAGAACATCAGCAAACCTGCGTCAAAATTTTCTCCACTGCAAAGGCAACTGTTGTTTTGCCAGCACCAGATAATCCAGTGAACCAAATTGTAGAACCTCGAAAACCGCTATGACGTCCAAGAACTAGAGCACGTTCTTCACGTCCTACTTTATGCTGTTGAAACGTTATGTTTGTAGCACCAATCCCATAATCCTTGAATAATTTTGATAAAATTTGAAATAGTATAAGCCATAGTCAAGATCACCAGTAATTTGAAATAACTTCTATAAAAAGATTTTTATTACTGAAACATTTTATTGTCAATAGAAAGAAGACGATTTTCTGTTGGAACATCATATTTATATGGATATGAGTGAATAAACTGTCAGTTATGTTTGCATTTTTCCAGCTATCTTTTTAAGTGTAATATTAAAGTCAAGCATTACGGTTATGAATAGTGTGAGTTACGTAAAATTCCGGCTGAACCTATTACTGCGAATATTCTAAGCTTCAATCAAATTATTATACTTTACATGTAAGAACAAAATTTGTGAATTAGACACAGAAACATATCAGAGGGGAAGTAATAGATAAAAATCAGAAGAATCCATAATGCAGTCATCATTTTTTTAATCTAAAATGAAATGAGCAACTGGAAGATGTTGTATTAACATGCTGTATGTACGAAAAACTCTTAATTTTAATTGCACTATTCAAAAGTACTGAGAAACATAAATCATTCAAACAAGTTGGAACTTAATGAGTAACGAACGATATTGTAACAAACTCAAACCTGTTGATCGAGAAATGGTCCAATTCGCATTTTGATGCTATGATCGTAGCTAAGAACACTGTTGGTTCTAAAAATGCAAAAAGCGATAGATGCCGTAAATAAGCAGCAACAAACCTATAAATATTCATTGCTTATATGTGAGGAAACATGAAATAGGCGGAGCGAAATGTCGCCTATTATTTACCTCTAATTATCAGACCTGTTGTCAAATAATATGATATTTGCCGCAACTGCAGCCAACAACTCTCTATATAAACATTCTTCTATTTCTGTCAACCTGCAAAACATGCTACTTAAGCATGAGAATATACAAATCTTTTTTTAACAAAAAAAAAAAAAACAGTCAAAATCATTTTCTTACTTCATTTATCTTTTGTATGATTTAATTGATGCATTCATGGCACTAATGAGAGAGTTACATCAACAATAAGTTTTAATGCTAAATTTCACAAACTTTCTCGATGTTCCTTCTATCATAAAAATACTTAACATAATTGGGAATTAAGTTACAGGATTAAATTTGCTGCTTATTGATAGTATTCAAATAATTGTTACTTTTATCAAATCATAAAAGAAATGTAAACATTAATATTAACAGCTTCACAAATAAATTCTACGAGCGAAATAAATTCTGCATGCTTGTAAATTGCCGGATTTAACGACAGCAATTTCTCACAGCTCGCTCAAGTCTCGATTCAATTAACTTCCATTAAATGAAGTTTCACAGATGCGACCCATTTATATAAATTGAATTTCTTGCTACATCATAGTCCTCCTCATTGTTAGGATCCATTTATTCATTTTTTTTTTTTTTTTTTTTTATTTAGAAATACAAACCACACCCACCAAAACATTTAAAGAATTAGGACGGAGGAAATTTGCAATTAAAAAATGTAAAAATACTTACTGAATACAGTTTGTAGTTTGTAGTTAATTAATTTCACTTGCAAGAAAAGCATCTATCATGCAGTAACATTGATTAATTTGTTTACATATATATATGCAGGTAATACAAAACTAATCAATTCATCATAGCTTATTTCATCGTTCAACTGGAACAGAAGTTTTACTCACCGTTCCACTATCCTGATTCTGCAGTTAGTGTGAAAGAGGTGCACTTTTGTATGCTTTTTTGAGTTTTAAAATGAAACTTCGAAGTATATGGAACTTCAGTAATGGGACATAAGATAGAAATAAAACTTGGAATAAGGATCACTCAAATTAGATTGATGATAACAAAATTCTCCAAAAATTAAAAAATTGAGATTAAATGTTTTTTAATGCGGTTCAACACACATAGCTGTATTTCAATGCACATAAATTGTTAGTTCATCCAACGTACAATGGAACAAATCCATAGATTCTAAGAAAACGACTGATGTTACGGTACCAAGAGCTGGAAATCCATGGAACTACCAGAAAACACTCAATCAACAAACCAAGAATAATCCACACCTCGTTTCAGGTTCATATTGATTCAGTAAGAACCTTGTTGTAATAAATATATTCACTAAACATCATAACTTCATACTTTTATTTAGACGATCCATATTTAATAAAACTATAAAGATTGCCCATCCTATTATCCAATATGTCGTTAAATAATTTATATAAGTGATAAAGCGGAAAAACAATATTACTCTATGATTGGCGACTAAAGATGATTATGAAAAGGTTTATAAGCAATACATAATATAACATCGACGGAAAATGAAAACAGAATACTGCTAGGTACAAAGATATGATCACAGTATGAAATGCAGCGTGACAAAAGTATTACTATTATTTAACCTCTGTTTATCATTAAACAACTTAGATTAAGAGGTTACTTTGACAACGGCGGAAGTCATTGTACACTTACTGTGTGTTATATTTACAGATTTCGAGCGAACCATACAGCTATTACCATTAAAGTTTACAGAATTATTGTTAGAACGAAACTGAAGTCTGTTTCTTACAGCTATTTCATTTGATTCTCACGGATATGAATCATTTATTTATCAAAAGAGAGTAGCAGAAAAGATAAGAAAGCGAAGTAACAATTTTATTATTTGAACCTACAACAAAAACTGCTAACTAAAATACTAGCTGCAGTTTTACAGATAAGTAGTAGTGGAAAAATGACGAGTATGAAGAACTGCCAATCTAAAAAAAAAAGAAAAAAGCAAAATGAGTGAATGAAAAAGAAAAATGCAAAGTGTAACGGTAAGAAATGATTTCGAGAAATCTATTAATCCAACATGATAATGTAAGTCCAGAATACGTACCACCAGTCTTTAATTTCAAAATATATTAAACAAATGGATGAAATGTATGTATTATTTACATTGACTGTTAAATCTGAAAGTGATTATTTTCTAAGCACAGAAAACTTCATAAGTGTCATACATAAACTTCGAGAGTTAATCCTTCAACTCAGTATTATTTTTTGCTAGTGACAGTTCGATCGGTGAATCGAGATTAATTGTACCAGCTTCATATGTCTTTGGCACAAAAATTTTGAACGGTGGGAACCTTATAATTTCACCTCCTTCGCTATTACAATAATGCAATATTTGCAAATACGGTTCCGGATTATTCGGAATACCAGGAATCCAATCAATGTCTTCACCACATCCATCTAACTGGAACGAACCGTCTTCGTTTGTAAACGTCACTCTAAAAAATAAAATTTAACTTGCTAAGAAACAAAATACAAAGAAGAATTCCCATATTCTAAACTCCAATTGTTGTGTTACTATGAATTCACAACGAACAAACTTCATTTAAAAGTATACAGGTCAGCTAAAATAAAATTGCAAATCAAGCGAGCAAAGCACTGGAGCGTTTTCAAGGATCGGAAGGTGCTTTTCTTTTACTATATTAAAACTATTTAGCTTGACAATTAGCAACCAAAAATTTTAAAAAAAGCGAAGTAATTTTTCGCCGTTAGACGTGTTTCTGACACTAGAGCAAAAACTTATGCCATCAGTAATATCCTTTCATCTAATTCCAATTACTGTCAGCAATATCGTTTCATCTGATCTCAATACATGATAAGTTTTCTTTTCAGCTAATCAGAAAAGTCCTATGCGCAGTTATCTCTTTCATGGTCTTTTTCTGGCACAACTTCATCTCTTTTCTTCTTCCATAAAGATGACAGGAGCACTTTAGAAGTGACTGATAATTTCAGTATTCGTTCGCCAGAAATGATTTGCCGGACAAACCTAAGTTTAGAGCAGAAGAGTTACTTACAGAACCAGATAACACGAACAGACATGAGTTTCAGTTTTAAAAACGGATTGTAACAATTAAAAATAATCATTAAACATTTGCAAAGCAGAAGCATGCGATTAATGAAAACAATCCAAAGAGAAACGAGATTATTTTTGTATTACATTCGCAATATATTAATCCAATCATAGTAACAAAAATCCTGGCAATGAAATACTACACGTGTTTTTGTAAGGAAATAGAACACGTAAACCCCGTATACAAATATTCTGATAACTGAAACTTCTGGAGTTGAGAGAGAAAGACATACTCAAGATACTGATTTTCTTATGTGACTATAAAATGAAATTTGCAGAAAAAAGCAATTTTCACTCACCATACCAAAAAAAAAATTGGCTTCGAGAATCTATTTAAGAACAACAGGTGTTATTCAGATAAATGAAAGGAGACCTCAATGAAAGCTCGACATGCCAACCACCACCAGTTCAATCCCCACGTAATTTGCGTATCGATAATGAATAGCATCCTTCCTAGTGAAACGCGCATACTGCTTTACTTCATCTGATTTGCACTAACCAAAACTGCAAACAAGCCGACGATGCTCTGTGAAACCTTGCTTACATGTTCTATTGCACAAACGTGCTCATCTCTATTGCAAAATTCTCACAAATTTACTTATTCTTAACATGAACCAAGTCATCTCACCTTTCAGTTCCATCCCTCAACTGTTACGAAAACGAAGTTCACGTTTTGAAATGGTTTAAAGTGCTAACGATCGCAAAAAAGCACACCAATAACTTCGAATTGTAGTGAAGACATAGCAAGACCAATCGACTAAGCACATAAGCCAAGAAAAAAAAAATTTAAGAATAAAAATGATATGCTACTGACTAAGACATGCTTTTCTAAGTAATTCTTGCCAAACATCCGTATCGATGTTGCTTTGAATGGGTATATTAGAATCTCCAGCTTCAAAGCAAGGTGACAAGAATCTACTGACTAACCCCATTAAATCATCAGGATCAATAATCTTGGCAATTGATAGCCCATCTCGATCATAAACTCGTACTTCAACATTCAGGTTTCGTGAAGGATCCTTATGGCAACGTACAGTGCCATGTATCCAAACACATTTATGTTCTGCATAAGCAAATCGCATCAATAGCAGCACAACCCAAGCATTTAAAGATATCAAATATCTGAAATTCACGAACTGCAGAGGTAACGCACTATAAACTGCTTTCAAGCATTCTTTCTTGTCGAAAAGAATAAACATAACTGCAACTTAAATCAGTTTCTGCTGAAGCAAGATGTCTGATTACAGGATCTATAAAATCAATGAGATACCATCAAACTGATGAGTAGCACTATTATATTCAGATTCATCTAATGACAGCATATTTTACAAATGGGAACGAATTAAACTGGCAAACAAAATATTAGCGGCTTTATAAATTCCGAGTTTAAGAAAGCAATGCATTCAAACAAATCATAACTTACTATTCATGGTAGGTTGACGATGCAACTCATTAAAACTTCCTGATATGATCAAATAAAACAGTGAATAAAAAGAATAACCTTTGCATTGTGCAAGCCTTTCTAATTGCAGTGATGAAAGAAACCAACGGTGTTATAACTGTAAAGAAAAAAGAAACATCTTTATTAGCAGCAGAATCAAAAAGCATCACTTAATCTCATACTGTACTATCTCATGAATGAAAACATTAACTGAAAAGTTATTTTTATCTTTCCATGATGTAGTATTTCTCAGCATGTCCGAAGCTCTGTTTTCGTATCCAGATTTGGGAGAAAACGTTTAATATGCAATAAATCACTGTACAAAACTCAAAACTTCAATATCGTGACTCAGATATGGCAGTGAACGAAAGCTCTATCAAATCGTTCTTTAAAATTTTCTCCAAATAGATGAGTTTTCAAAAAATTAACTGAAAACAAAGTTGATTTTCAAAATTCATGCAAACACTGAAAAATGTATCAGTATGGTCAAATTACGGCTAATAAACAAGATTTCATAAGAAACGAGGAATCCTGGCCACTAAACATTGGTATGATCAGAATTGAACAAATTCAAGAAACTATTTACTGCAAAACAAGTAGGAACAAATTTTAAAACAGTACAGGAATGCAAATTGAGATACTTATTTACAAAGGTACACAAAGTCATGTAAATTAGTCGAACGGCTGGAGACAAAGAAAAGAAACAGGTGCACTTCTTAGTGAAGGAATTAAGGTAATTAGAACAAGATCACCTATCCGTAAACATGGGATTTACTCATAACTATTCAAAAAAATAAAAAATAATCACTTGGATAAAACAATGAAAAAAAACCACTTGGAAGAAAGTTCTGTTTGCTTCATAAACACTGTAGGACTAGTCAATTTAAAATAGCATGTAAAATATTCAAGAATACTTTGAAAATTCAATAATTTGCCAACAAAACATGCTGAAATGAGCAAGCAGCTACAGTTAAAAACGGTTTTTCTAGTTTACAGAAAGAGATATTTTGCCTGTATTTTCTAAACAAAATCAGTTTGAATTACATTTGTTGCTTAGCACGATAACTAATCACATCAGGAGTGATTCCCAATTTTCCTGAAAATAGCAAAGAACAAATAAATTCAGCAGAAAACCAAAAAGTTTTCAGCAACTCTTTCCTTGACTGTATGAAATAGGATACTGACGCATCCTCATAAATTTAAATTACAGTAAATAAATCCCCAGTACGGAAAAGTCTGTAGCAAAACTGAAAAAATTTGCTGCAACAAAATCCTTCATAAACGAAGAACGTAAACATATTCGTATCCTATTGAGCATTGCCCATAAAAATTCATGCTTCCTCGAAAAAGAAAAAAATAGAAAAAATTCATGTTAGCAGAAATGGCTTATAATAGATCTTGGAACAACTAGAATATTCTACTCCCATCTGCGATACGTTCTCTGAGTTTTTCTCAATAATCAATGATGTGAAACACGATTAAGTTCTCGAACCATCTTTTATTCATAATCTTCTTCAGCATGATGTTTGAAAAGGCCGATGAAGAAACGGCATTTACATGCGATATGGACCGTTAGAAGTCTATTCCACCAAACATAACTGTAGACATACAAACCAATATTTTAAAATCACACGTTGCTTTTTGCAGATGATGCCGCCCTCACTGCTGATACAGAAGCAACTCTACATCGCTTAACACCTGCTTCGCAGAGGCTACTTACTCTCTTTGGGTTGAAAGACAGCTTGAAGGAAATGGAAATTCTCTACTAGTCTACATTATAGGAAGAGTACCACCATCCTCACATTACCATCGCCGAATCAGGGCGTAAGTCTAGGAATTCAGCTAACTGCGAAGCATCATTTTCTCGGACACTGAGATCCTGGTAAAGAAATGGACAGAGATTAGCAGAATCATATAAGACATTTACAAAACGTTATAGAGACTACTATCATCCTCACAGGCTCTGATGACATAAACACCTTAAGAAAAGTACAAAGATTAATGTCTACGGAGCCACTGTATTGTTTATTCTTTTATATAGGTCTGAATTACGAATCATTTAATGTCAGGACCTATGACTCTTCGAAAGCTTCCATACCTTCGTACATTTCGTAAACATCCATTGGACTGATTAGGTGACTATTACTTGAACAGGCAAAGTCACCACCACTATGAGACCATATTGCCCAGAACACAGCTGCCACAAGCGAAGAGTCCCATAGAGGAGATACAAGGACTGCCCAAAACAATACCTGAACTTTGGCCATACTGACTATCATATCGGTCCACTCTGGCCTCTAAATGTGAGAAATGAAAGCATACTATCCATAACAATATCAATAATACCCTTTCTTTAAAAAGGTATAGTTTCGTGAGAAAAGACAACGGAGAAAAAACCTTAACCCGTCTAATACCATTGAAGGAGACTTTCCTTTCCATACCTTTTGCTATTGGACTTGCTATATCCCACACTGGTCTTTTGAACCGACTGCACATTTGCAACAAGCATGGGTAAAGCCCTTCTCAAATTTTAGCTCGTAAAGCCAGCCATGGTGATGAAAAAAGGAATCTGCAAGGTAAACATTACTTACATCAAAAACATCTACAAGAAACCAAACTAAAACCACTCCAAAAATTCAACCCAATTAATCTGAAAATGGCAGAGCAGTCATACAAACACAATAACATAGGCTAAACAATCAGTAGTACAGCAAACACTTATTGGAGAAGATTATACAGCAAAAATCGTCGGATGCAGGATGAGACTGTATTGGAGGATGAATTTCGATACCAGAAGATACAATAACTAACAAACCCTAACAGAACAAAAACATCGAATGAAATACAACGGAAGCATTACTTCTGATTGGTTCTTGATTATTGGGATTCAGTCATGGTCATTCGTGCAACCTTCCATAAAGAAAATACCCGTCGTTGTTATCAGCAATTGTAAAATCCATCTTCTAGCAGCAAGCTCTCTGTGTATAGGAATTTGCACCATTCAAATTGCACCACGTTTGCACCATTCAATCATTCTCCATGTTGTTGCGATATTTGTTAGCTTGTATCTCACTAAAACAATTCCAAGAATTCTTTAAAGTATAAAAATTCTATTGAAGAACTGTAAAAAAAAAAAAAATTTATAAAACGGATGCGCAAACAAATGAATATAGTTTGGAGTAGCAGAAGCGATGTGTGATAACTTAATGTAATTAAATTAATAAATTTAGTGAATACATTCCGGACACGTGTCTGGCTCCGATAACATACCAACCTATCGATTGTTTAAATGCATTGAAAATAAGAAAGAAAGTAAAGAGCAAAAAACTTTGATTGTCAACAAATCATAAATGCGAGACAAAGCAGGCAGCATTCAAGACTTCGATCTGCTGAAAAATCATTTCACTGATCAACAGCACCGGTCAACAGTACAATGAAATGGTAAAAATTTTTGCTCTCGAGGAAGGGATGTGATGCACCCAAAGAAAAGAATAAAAGATTATGTACCTGTTGTTGGATAAAATTGATGTTGCAAGTGGTTTTCCAGAAAGAAAGAAGAACAACTTCATTCGTAATACCTTTTCTAAGGCAACCATAACCACAATAGCTATAAATATTTCACTTTGCCGTCTAAAATTTCTTTTTTCTGCAATTGTCGTCACATTGTACGAAATGAGACGTGGAAGTTGTGAACAGCAACCAAGAAACTCCAATTACTTCCATTCCGATGTAACTTTTATTCTCTGGACAAATTAATCATTTTGTACAACAGCAATGTCGGAAATCGAGTGCACCAAATTTAAGTGTCATTTTTTAAGTGTGCAATTTAGAATTGAGATGTAGAAGTTGTAAAGATATTTTGAAATGTGCAAAATTTATAAGATTTTAGGCAAAAAGTGCTAAGAAAAAGACTTTGAACGCTAGGTATTGCTTGGTTTTCTCCGCTGATTAGAAACGAAATTTTCACGTAGAATATATCTTTGCGTTTTTTTTTGATTCCTCTTGGAAAATTTATTGCAGCAATTTCATTGAAATGACATCTTAATGAAGACTCTAACTTCTTGGCAGTGCAATTCTTGGAACAACAAAAAGGTACATGTAGAAAGTTAAGAAAATAATCGTCTCATTGCAAAAGCACAACAATTTTCATGAAAATCAGTTCAGCGATACAGTATCATAATTTCACATAAATTAACTTCATCAATCAATAGCTAATCATTTTAGTTTCTTATCAATTTTTGAATATATATAAAATAGCTATTAAGTAAAATGTATCCAAGCTTAAATAGTTGTTATCAGTTATGACTTAGCATTTTCCTATCATGCTTTCCTCACAATAAAAGAAAATGCAGTCAAGTATTCGGTACAATATCTTAGAAAGTAAAGGATAAAAAATCATTTTTTCAATTATTTTTTGATTTCTTCAGTTTTCGTATCAAATTTGAGCCAGTAAGGCTTGAAAACTGAAGAAAGCATAACAATCACGACCATGGCATATAACATCGTATCGGTTACGTCTTTTTTTCTGCAAATTGTACTAACAACTTATGCTAGCTAATCATTCTTTCTTAAAATTTAATCCAAAGATTAATCATCTATTCAATCTTTGTAAATTCAATAAATGTGTGTCTGACAGATCGAAATATAAAAAAAGTACGAATGGAGGAAATAAATCAAACTAAAAGAAACACTTGTATGAAAGAAACTCTGCATCTGTCATTTTATTAAATAGTTGAAAATTTCTAGCTTTTTCTTAAAAAATATTGTTGAATAGCGATAAGCAAGTAGTATTTATAAATGTAATTTCGTTTATATAATCTCTTTGCTGGAAGCGGAGGATTAATCTAATTTGCAATATTCGTTTGCAGAAAAATCCATTACAATTTTTAATAGCCAGATATCAACTTTTTTTAAAGGATTTTTTTTCTAGTATAAACTATGTGTTTCTTCTTTAAGAAGAAATTATATTTATGATAAAATCAAATAACTGATTGGTAGTCATTTTAGTAGAGCTAGTATCTTCGTAAATTTTGAAATATGCTTTTCTAACATCTTAAAGTATTTAAACTAATTGCATCTAATTTCAATCAACGAAAGAGCAACTAATTTTCATTGATTAGTACCGATGATTTATTAACAGTAAAAAACATGTTTTTTCTGGCTGCTAATGATCTACCGTTCTCAGATTCGGCAATGAAATACGATTATGATATGGATAAAGGTAGAAAACGAGTATCATCTTTGTAAGAAGTTGGTCTCAGGAATTCAGATTTCAAGCTAGTGAAATAACGAACAAACAAATTGATAAAAGTAATTAATGAAATATGTACGTGAAGCTTAAAAGAGCAAGAATTGTCTAACATTGCAAAAGCGAAAATAAAACATATTGTAGAGCAGAATGAAGGAAGAAACTATGCTTGCTTTTATGCATTCTTTTATGCATGGCTCATGAAGGAAATAATGTTGTCGAAATGCACTCTGACGTGTAAGCTCTATTAAGAAGCCAAGTAAGAGAGATATTGTTAGGCTATTTTGATATTACTGGGCCATTCTATGTGATGCTAATGAAGCAGGATTATTTTTAAGCTTGGTTAATGTATCTTCTGATAATGTATACAACAGATGGAATAGATTACTTACGAGATAATCTCCTTATTATTATGTTAGACTGTGATGCACATATATTCAATTTAAGTACATATCGATTTTAAATGTTGAGAAAGTTGAAAAATATATCATAAATTCACACTGGGCTTGTGCTGCGACTTGATATTTTCAACTTTCGTCTTCATCAAACAAATCGATCTTAAACGTGTTAGAATTAACAGATCTTACAATTTAAATAGCTTGTACAGTATCGAAAATTTATAAGCAAAAAAAATGAAGCGTCACTTTGTTCAGTCATCTCTCTTCCATGTTATTTCTTATTATAGAGAGATCAACTTTTTATCAATACTATTCGAGCCGAAACATCACCGCAATACCAATTTTCTGCTGGTCTGCGAAATTTCTTCTTTTGCTTAACCCAATGAATGATAATTTTGATATTTCCAACATATCTTTGATTATATCATTTTTTTAAAGTCTTAATGGTATATTACTTGCTAAATAATTTCTACCTTTTGTTCAATACCCACTAAACTTTCTCTTTTTTTTTCGCAATTTTCCATTTGAATAGAACGACATGTTTCCAATTATCGCTGAAGTCCAGAAATTCTCATTGCGAAACCGTTTAAAGCTTAAGTTCGTACAATCAAATGTAACTAGTCGGAAAAATTGCTAGGTCACGAACAATAAATATGGTAATAAAATAAAACGAGTGAAAAAAATATAGTAGATATTCAATCGGTTTTTTTAGTAATTTCTTAGCATTTGTTCTCCACAACAGCAAAGCAGTGATTACGTTGATATCAAATATAGCGAAAGATCGAAAACTCTTTCATTTCCTGTCACTCTTCTGGAATTGGAGCCTGATTACTGACAGTGCAATGGATTACTGGCACGCTTGAAGCGTTATGGCTAAACAGAAATTTAAAAGAGTACTAATTATTAATTAGCTATGGTCCACGTTTTAATAAAGAAAATTGCATGCTTATTTATACACAAAGATGTGATCTCATCGTCAAACACACAAATGGTTTGCAAAATCAGTGCAAGAGCGTAGCTATATAATGTGATAGAATATATTGAAGAAATAATTTTCGATGAGCCATCATTCGATCACGGCATAATTTCGTTCTAAATCCTCCTAACAATACTTCATAATAACGCTATTACATTTCTCGTGTAAAACGAAATTTGAAATGCCCAAACAGTGCTTCAGTGTTTTTCGTGAAATGATGACAGCGAAACTTGACGATAACATAGAACTATCAATAGGAGCCTCGTTATCTCTATTCCTCTTTTTCAATCTATACACTCCGCAGTCGGAGGAAGATCAAATTTAACACAGGAAAACTTTTTTCTGAACAAAATATAATACATAGAAAGCCTAACTTTTACAGCGACCGTCGATTAATTGCTACCGATTGTTTGAATTGGCATACTTGACCAGTTCATTGCTTCTTGAGATATAAAACGAAATGAAATACCGAATAGTGGTTAAGAAAAAATGCACTATTTGAAATATTTTGAAAATCTTTCTAACATAACAACTTATATGACCTTTATTATAAACTTCAACAATTGCTCTAGTGAACAACGTCAAATTGCTAAACCAATGAAGAAAAAAATGTATATGAAACAAATATTTAAAAAAGTGATATTGATGGCACGAATTAATTTCACTTTTTCAAGTTATAAATTGGACATTCCTTGAAAATCCAATCAATCTAGGACGCAAGGTTGATCAGCTAGGAGGTACAAGTTAGATGACTAAATGAATACAAAATTTCCCAGTAACTATATAAAATTTATTGCACAAAACAATAGATTAGGATTTCATCTAAGAAACAAACTTGCTGATCATCGATGCAGCTGACATATTATTAATATCGTTTCATCGTTTGCAGAATTTCATAAACTTATTTTAGAATTAAAAGGAAAAAAAAGACGCTTATAGCTAATGGGGTATTCGTTGCTGGATATTGAGCAGGTATGAAAAACAATTTCAGATTATTCATTTTGAACCACCACTTCGTTGAAATGTTTTTGTTCTCAGAATTCTTCGCACAATTAAAAATTTGAAAAACAACTCTGACAGATAAGCAAATTTGTTGAAAAGCAACCCAAAAATCTAACAATTTAATTAGATAAGAAATATTGAATGCATTGTTTGTAGTAAAATAAATATTTTTAGCATGCTTCCAGCACAGTCAATCATTAACAGTCTGCAAATTTCATTTATAAATTCTCCGAATGTATAACTGCTATTTCAGTTGAAAGTATAACCGTTGGCTGTTCCGAAATACTACGTACAAAAACCATTAATTTCTCTCGTTTGTGTAAGTTCAAAACGTATTTGATACAATTAAAAAAAGGTTACTCAGCGCAATCAACATTTCCATTTGCGTACACTCTTATGTCTATTTTCTGATTACATTGCATTGCAGTATTGTTTCTACAGTTGTTTTTTTGATGTTGTGTCTGGTTTGGAATTCATCCAGATATTAAAATAAATTTATCCTTTTAAATAATATGTTCAAAATTCTTATTTGAAACTGCTCTCCAAAATGTCCAAAATATATCACATTTTTTTAATAATCTCATTTTATGATAATACTCCAATACCCAACAATAGTATTAAAAAAATCTCTCTTTGGTGATAACTTATCTCTTAATGAAATCAACATCATCAGTTCTCTTTTTTAACTCATTCATTTTATAACATCAACACAGAAACTGTACAGCATTCTAAATAATTAACAATGCTCACGGAATCACATTTTGTTCAATCACTGTTTGTTTTATGTGGAATGAAATCCATGTTTTAAACTCAGGAGAAAAAAGAATTTCAACAAAAAGGTTTAAATTCTTAGAATCGACAGCTTCTGCAGAAAATCTACAAGAGTTTCATTGAGTAATTTGCAAGTTTTGCTTGTGTTTCCGGTTTATACTCTTAAATTCCAGAAAATAAATATTTTCCCCACATTCTGAACTGTTCATATGCAAAGAGTATTTTGTATTATTTAGTAGGTGCCAAATTTAAAGTATTACGCAGTGTATTTTTCGGAACGAACCTAATGCAACGAAAATGACCAAAAACAAAGAAAACACTAACAATTGCGATCAGAGGAACTGTTTAACAGTTACAAATGTGATAAGAATGAAAAGTACGATTCAGTAAATGAGATGTTATGTTTTCAAAAGCTAAACTTAAGAAAGACATCGATTAGACAATAATTCCTATCGTGCATTTTTATTTTATCGGCAGAAGTGGTATACAATAAATTTCTTGTTTTACAACTCCATTATTTATCAATCACCCAAAATTTCATTCGTACTAGCGTAATTCATTAAAGATAGAAAAACAAGATTTTTTTTTTCTCTAGAGAACAATATGGTCAAAAAATGTTTTTCTTGATATTTTTTAAAACCTGTAGTTAATGTGTTGCGCTATTTTTGAGTAATGAGTTTTCTCAATGCGATAATGGAAAATTTCGGTTTTGGAAGAAAATAACAAGTTCATTTCATCTTGAGCAAAAGTATAACTTAGAAGTATTGATTTGTGTGCGAAGCAGGAATCTTACTACAAAATAATGCTGTGTAACATTAAAAACAAAGATTATAGATAGAACACTTTTTACAAACTGGAACTTTTTTTTTGCTAAATTCTGCTGACATTTATCTCAGTGATCAGCGATGATGCTGATACCTAATTCCCAGTTACTACTTGTTGTGGTAATTGTTTCTGATAACAGTTCTTGCATTCCAAAGTATGTTACTCATTTCCTGCCGCAGTTTCTGAACGATAACCTCGCCATCTGATTTCTATTTGGCAAAATAAGCAGAGAGCTCAATATGCGGCAAGAACTTCACTGCGTGAAGAAAATGATAAACAATTGATAAATTAATTTTTTTGAATAAGGTAACTAAGATAAAAGTTTAACACGGATAAAGTTACTAATAACTTCGAATTAGTACCGAATGTTCCTTTTATAAACATGAATATTTTTCTATTGTGCCGAACTTGACTTAATTGGAACTCAATTAGAACGGATACTGGATTACCTGTTTATGAGAGAACTTTGGAACCAAACATTATCCATCCTAATTGAATCAAGTTTTGTGCAGAGTCACATAAAAATTATTCATTGCATTAACAGCAAAAATCTTGTTAAATCATCCTGATGGGGATAGAGCTACCATCATTAGATGAAGCTCGCATAAAGAAATGTGAAATTAAAATTAGTGCTCAATTAGTGCTCTAGGAATCTTCTAACAACTAGGAAACTTTAAACACTAGTTTGAGATTTTTCAATACCGGATTAGTGGGAGAAACATAGACTCCTTATCTGCAAATATAACTTTTTCCCCTGGTTTGTTTACCCGAATATATAATTGACCATAAGTGAATGATGCAAAACAGCGAAGATATACAATACAACTACTTTAAAAATAACAAGAATTTGCAGGATCCTTAAAAAAAGCTTTTGAATCAAGTTTGGATTATTTTCAAAACTCGATATAATAATCCTATTTAGTCTAAATCATATCTGATATCTGATTCTAAGATAATATATAAGATCATTTGGGCATTAATGAAAACGAAAAAAATTAATCAAGTTATAAATGTTTTTTTTCTTTCTCCATAACATCAAATCTTATTTACTGATAAAGTTCATGCTTGAAAATAGTATCACCGTCTTTCGTTTATAAACGAATTCCTAATGTTGTTCTTGTCATGAACACTAAAATTTTTCGGACACAAATTTCACAGTTCATCGTTATGAAGGTGCGCAAATTCTTGTTTGCACCAAAAAAATCTTGTAATATCTTGTTTGCACCGAAAAAATCGAATTCGTTGAACAGTTGAAGCAAAATTAGGTCACGAGTAGAAGCTACCGCAACCACTACACCTTGTAATCGCAAAGCAGTTGATAAGCATTCAAACCAAACAATGTACTTGTTTAGAAGGAATTTTCTGAATAATTATTTATTAGTTGCCGTAGCTTCTACCCGTAACTTAGTTTTGTTCCATCTGTTTAACGAATTCGTGGTTCATCGAATTCGTAGACTTAAGAGTGGATGAATATTTATCAAAAAGTAGTATAATATCAATCTTCTCCAAATTTGAACCTTAATATATATTCCTGATTACGTTTTAGACAAAAAGGCGTTCAAAAAGAATCTTTCTGAAGATGATTCTATTATATTTATTTTCACTCCTCAGAAAATCGCGAAAAATCAAATCGGGAAACTTGCATGCAAAGATGATTCAGCAAGCAAAGCGAATTCCATCAAACAGATAGAATTTAAAAATAGTTTTTTCATCTTATTATGGAGACTGAAGGAATCGAAAAGATTAACCATTGAAAATAACTCTATAAAATTCTATCTATCAGAATAAAGAAAGAGTCTCTATAATTGATGATGGTTATTGCTAATCTAAATCAGCAGTTTATGATATTCTTAATGAAATTGTCGATTATACCAGTTTGACAGTTATAGATATTTTATTTCCCGCAAAAAAATTGCTTTTCTTTCAAGTGATTAATTAGCGATAAACTTCATTCTAGAAATAATTACGCAAATGAGTCTGTTGGCTTCCTAAAATGATACACTTCTACTTTCACTAAGCAGGATATTGAAAGCTGACACTAAAACACAGAATGCAGGAAAATTGCTTTCCTGTCATGAAAAGAGAACCAAACTGAGAGGAAAAATAGCAATTTCCATAAAATATTTGCCGTTATAGCTGAATAACTTTGATACAGTTGTTTGTTTTAGATGTTAACATGATAAGTATGCTACAAAAAACAAATATTGTTACAAAATGTCTGAGCACAAATTTACTGAGCACAAATCTTTAACCGATATTCAAATAAACGACTTTCTACTACAGCAAATAAAAAGAAATAAAAAGTGAAAGATAAAAACAAACAGAAATAAGCAATATAGGCGGATGATGCTTACTATGTGGTATTAGGTGGGGTGAGCCTCAGATTCAATGCTCCAGAAATTAATCGAACTGCAATAGAATAGTTATTCAACCAAATGAAAACTTCTACGATTGCAATCTTTCTGTCTATTATGAATTCATCGGATTTAAATTTCGTCCTTTCCTCATCCTAAGTTGCTGTTTTTCAAATTATTTCATAGAAATCATGATCTTCATTTAAATTTAGCGAATCACATAGTTCTGATTTGGAATTATGACAGATTTCGACAAATGACATGCATACTTAATGAACTATTACATATGCATTCAAGAATCGTCAATGAGATAAGGCTACTTGTCGTCCAGCAAAAGAAAGAAACGCAAATATAATGAAATCAATGATTTGTCAATGTAATTCTAACATATTATTAAATACAAAGTTTAAAAATGATTCTAAAAATGAAATGGTAAGCAAATTTCATATTGAAAAAATTATAACAAACTAATAAAAGTTGTGGAATGACTGACTTCTAACTGATTATTTTGAATAGCTTCTACAGTTTCATTTTGAGGTTCTAAAATTAACAAACTGATATAAGAAAAATGTTGTGCAACATCGATGATAACTTGAACGATAACACGACAAACACCAACATTTATGTTTGCTACTGATTATCTTTTTGAAGAAATTACAATTATGGTAAAAATTGAATTTATTTTCAGAGAAATTATGTTTTATCAGTGGTGCAAAGCATAATATTTTATGATTCGTTTAGCTTAGATCATTTCATGTGAGGAAGCGCCGATTCAACTGGATAAATTTAATGAGCTTAGATAGCTGAACAATTTTTTAAAAATCATTGCATAAATATCTTTCTATTCACCTATCAGATTAACTTGTCTTCAGAGATCAAGTCTGATACTAATCTCATCTTGGATAAAAAGTTGTAAGGAAAATTCAAAAATAAGGAAATTCGAAATTTAATCAATAGGTGCATATTCCAAATACATTGCAGATTTCCCCTATAGATACTAGTAAGTCTAAAGCAAAATAAATTAAAATTCATTGAGAGAGATGATCTTTCATTTGTGTTCGAACGCATATTTCTAAAAGACAGTTTTTATCATTTTTTAATGCTGCTTTTTGTTAATATTATCCATATTTCAGTTAAGGCTTCCACACTCTTAAGGAATTTGTATGAATTATGATTGCTTAAAATTTTGTGATAGGCAGTCACTAATGAGTTATTTTTTTTCTCCGTCTCATTGATCAATCAAGCTTTCTCATTGATGATCTTCAGATAATACTGATCCATTTGAACGAAGATACAAGATCTAAGAAAGCAAGAAGAGAAATGATCTGATTTTAAAGATGCCATAAGTTACTTTCACTCTAAATTAAAAGTGCGAAGACGATATATAACAAATTAAGACTTTAAGAAGAATTTATTACTTGTGAAACTTCAATGAATTAATTGAAATATCTAAATTTACAGCAGTTAACTTCTTCAAAATGCCAGTGATACTGAAAAATCATCATTCGCATAGATTTGAAGAGTAGAGGAAAAAGCAGCTTTTTATTTTTCAACTTACATTGTCATCTACACCCAAAGGTCGATTGACTGCCAAACCAATCCAGACAAGTTACTTATAATCTTTCAAAACTTTCAAAATTTGCATAAATTGCTACGAATAATGGTTGTAGTACGAATGCATTGTATTTGAGCTTACTACCTGAAATTTTTTTAAAGCAATGCTTCTTGAAGCTAAATATGGAGATGAAAGATATATTTCAATGAGACAATCAAATTTGTCCTCTGATTCTGTAACATGCCATTTCCGCATCAGTCCCTCCAACCCTTTCCCTCCTTTTAGTATCACCACATTCTCAACGTATTATACGGTAGCTTTAGTGCTTGCCGTTATTTATCTCATTGAAGAAAAAGATGCTTTGAAAGATAATCTGCTTTACTTTTCCAGATACGCGTTCTTCTCTTATCCGTAAACTCAGGTGCAATGTGTATTCAGTAAGATTGACCAATTACTCCATGAATGCCCTCCTAGCACGGTAAACAAATTTTAATTTTTGATGAATGTTTTAGTGCCTAAGCATTCTGATTGATACCAATGTATTATTTGGTAAATGAAACTAGAAAGAATACGAATGCTTCACTTTAAGAGACATTAATTAAACGAAAGATCAGAATTGGTTTTAAAAAATGAAATATGATCCTCTGAAATATATTGCTTAAGATGAAATAGATGTTAAAAGATCGAAGATTTGAACGATTTTATTTACTCATTTTCTTTAAATTATTACTTCTCCTTTTCTCTGTAAAACACTTCTTGTTACATTTCACCATTTTACCATTATCGTTATCGATAAAATAATCTTGTAATAACTAACATTATCTACATAATTTTCTTATTGTACATTACTGTACATGTGAACGATAACAATGTCGCGTTTCCTCGTTATTTCTTAACCAGAGCAAGATTAGGGTGAAACTTGATCAAAGTATCAGTAGTAGAGATTTCTGGAAGACGAGACATATCAACTATAATCAAATCTTAGCTAATAAGGCACCCGAGAGAAAAAAAAAAGATGCAAATACTTAACTTCTGAAGTTTTTTGGTTCATCGTTTTAATGCTAAATTTTTTTTCGGAAAACTGAAGGTAACGTATTAGCAACTACCATATTTCCAGTATGCCACTGCTAAGTTGTTAATCTTTTTGAAGAAACTTTTAAAGAATTTACCTAAAATCTTTCGAAAACGAATTTATATTTTCATGTTTCTGTAACAATATTTTTTTCAAACTTTTAGGTTTCAAGTAAAAAGCAGTCAAGTTGCATGTTTTCAATCGATTCTATTTTGAAGGTATGTGTTGAGAGTTACTGTTACAACTAACATTCTTAAATGTTTTAGACTTTAAACGTTAAACTCGTCAGAAAAATTTACAACATTGAAATTCTGTACAATAATTTGAAGGAATTCTTGCTTGTTTTACCAGCAAATTCGACAAAAGACAAAGAGAAATTCCTGTTTTTACTAATCGGATTTTCATCCTTTTACTTTGCATTCTTAACAAAATTTAGGAATTTGACGCCACTTTATTTTCTTCGTATTAGCCTTCAGAAGCCTAAGAAAGAAGGAAAAGAATTCTATAAATGTAAGAAAGAAGGAAAAGGATTCTATAAGTCACGCAGTCCATATCTTCCGCCTTCTTTCTTAATAATTCAAAAAGATGACTCGACTTCATTTCACTTACACGAAATGTTATCTTTGACGAAGGACAGAGCCATGAAAACGATGCAAAATTGTGCGTAGCACGATAGCGTGCAGTTAGCAATCATTTAGCAGTTGTCTGATACCAACAGAGCTTTTCGTCGGAGTTTGTATCATTTTTCAAGCTTGTCAAATACCTCACTAAAAAATGTTAGGAATGATATATATAAACATCAGTAGGCCATGAATTAGATATGACACAAGCACTAATATAAAATGCATCTTTTGCATTTTCTGTTTTCTTATTTCCTCAGTTTTTTGCCTTTTCCATAGAATATTGACAAAAATAAAAAAAACTAAAACAAAAAGCGAGAGAAGGTTTGCATATCCTAACTGAAAACTAATTTATAAATTGAATTTCACACAACTTAATATCTTTGTCACAAAGCGAATTATGAGTTGGATAACCTAAGTTTTTTATATTAGTTCAATTAAATTCCTAATTTGGCGGCTTCTCTAGTCCCTTCTATTCTTTTATGTTTTAAAAAGGAACAAAAGCTATTCATGTTTCTTTTTTTTTTTTGTTTTTCCATTCGTGAATTAAATTTTTAAAAAACTATGCAACTTTTTTTTGTGTAGGTCATGACTCGATCTACACAAAAATCCACTTTTACGCACTTTTAACGTGGAAAAGTTTTTTTTTTTTATTGGGATCATTTATGTTAATATGCATTACATAACCGCCGTGAAAAATATTTACGATCCACAAAGATTCATCTCCTTAATGCATGGATTATTTTTCTGAGGTGCTTGTTTATAAAAAATTAAAATTTCGGTAATAAAAAAGTCTTCTCCGCAGTTCTTTTTGCAGTTTTGTTGCAGCACAGTTCTGACCGAAAAAAGTCAGTCAGAACAAAATTGCAAAAAATTGTAGATAAATATGATTACCAGGAAAATATCGATGTCTCAGATATAAATCCAAACCTGCAGACTTCCATTTTTTTGCAAGAAAGTAGTTAGGTTCTTTCTTTAAAAAGGAAAAGCCATTTAACATAATGGGAAGCGACAAATATGACGGTTATGAATATTAAAGTGTAATTTTTTGACTGCAATTCTGAAAATATTAGCTGTTAAAATCTCAGATCCGACTGCATGATTTTGATTGTTTTCGAAGAAAACTACGAATTTTTAACTGCTGCTCAGACAAATTTTCCTGAACTGCTCCAACTCGTTATAAAGATACTACTTGAAATTTTCCGTTTTTCTATTCCAATTTTTATTTTCGAAAGTTACAAAACGATCTACAGTTGTTTCGTAACTTTCAAGCAAAACATGAAAGATACCAGCGAAAAACTTCAATATGTGCAGGTATGTGCCTTTTGAAATGTACTGGTGATGATCGATATGGTATAAGACAACGGATATATTCGTCGTATTCCAACGCATTTTTGAAATAAAAAATGTTACACTGAGAATGTGGCATACTCTATTCTTGATTTGATATTAAATCAGTTAACTAATATAGTTAACTAATGCTATCACAGCTTCTTCTACTAGATTTTAGATCTGTTTGGAGAAGAGAATTAAAAAAAAAAAGTGATGTAATTTAAAAAAAGTTAGTGTTTTTGATGAAACCAAAATCTCCTTCTTATTTTGTTAATAAATATATTTTTATCATATGCAGTTTGCATTATTCATTTAATCCATTGTGTCAAAATACACTGTCGATATTTGTCTATTCGCGAAGATAAAGTTAAATGATGAAAAATTTTTTTTCTTTTTACAAGAGATCTAAATAAATTATGGGTCTAAATGAATTTAGTAGCTTCGAAAATACATTCGTTTGTGTGATGATTGAGCTTTAGGTTGGACTGAAATTTTTTTTCTTTAAATAATAACATCCAAACAATTGTTATCCTACCCGATCTAATTTAAGTTCTGTTATTTACTTTTGCGCAGCTTTTACATCATGCTATTATAACGATGCAAATCTCGATTTGGAGAAGTCAAACAGCCAGTGGAATCGGTTTAAGACATTCACACCAGTTTTTATTAAATTTGTTGTGTTTTTCTGAGAGAATGAACCGCAACAAAATTTGCTTATCATATAGTTCCGATTTGTTTAAGCAGGTGACTGTTTCGTTAGCATTTGCTATAGCTCAGCTAATCTATTCGTTTTAAGTACAGTTTGGTTTTCCATATATTAAAAGTAATAATATATATATGTAGCTCTTTGAATTGGAAGTCAGCATAAAAAAGACAGAAGTTCTCCACCAATCACTACCACAAGATAAATGCAATTCTTCACAAATCACAAAGGGGTTCTAGAGCTTGAGGTTGTCCATCAATTCAATTATCTTGGCAGTATTATTGATGTCATGATAGACAAAGAAATAGACAGCAGAATAGCTAAGGCATTCAGGCCTTCGAAAGGCTCCATAAAATTATTTGATAAAACAAACATCTGAAGAACAGTACCAAAATTACTATTTATAGAGGCATGGTAATGCCTATTCTTTTGTATAGATCTGAATTCTGGGTCATCTACCGCCACCATCTCTCCTTGAACGTTTCATCATTGCTATCTCCGTCCAATCCTCAACATCTACTGCATGGATCATGCAACAAAATAGGACAATCCTTCAACAGGCAACTATCATTTGAATTGAAGCCATGCTACTGAGGACGTAGTTGCACTGGGCAGGGCCCTTTTTTAGAATGAAGGATCACCGCCTCTCTAAAATGATTCTATATGGCGAATCTGCCAATGACTTTTGCATGAAAGTTTCCCTAAAAAGCGAAATACAGACTTTTTAAAACAGTATTTTAACCTCAGTCATACTAACTACCACAAATGGGCTACTCTAACTTCCAATCCAATCGGGAGAGATAAAAACAAACAATTCATAATGTTGCTCTCTTTTGAGATTGCAGAAAAACCCGTGCATTGCCTAAGCAAAGTTTTCGCTGTACCATATGCAAGCATATTTGTCTATACCGTATTGGTTTTCTTAGTCACAGACCAGTCTAATAAAATTTCACAAATTTATTTATTTCATGAACTTAAATATCAATTTTAAATTATGACAACAATGTTGATTCCGCTTCATACATTTATCTCGACAATGAATTTGAGCTTCCAGTTACTTACTTTTATAAAAAGGAATCAGTTAACAGGAAATTAATAGCTCTAAAAAAATTTAGGGCATGTAAAGTATTCACACAGAATTTGGACGCTTAACTACAATAATAAATTGCAAGAATAATCAGATCAGGATTTTCGTTTTGTAGTTGTAATATTCTCAGTATTGCTATTGTTTTAAATTACTTCCGGTCATAAGTTTATTTCTCACGAAGCATATAAAAAAGTGAAACTTAAATGTACCTGTTAGTGCCATATGACTTATTGAATGCATTATTTTTACCTTCCCACTATGCTTACAAGAATTTTGCCTAAATGGCATAATGATGCATTAATAAGAGCAAGTGCAGCTTTTTCTTGTAAGTCATTCCAAAATAAAAGTAATGAACTTCAGGAAGAAGTTGAGAAATCAATAAGTGCTTTTTCGAGTTTCATTTTGATGGCAAATTACTGTTTCCAACAATTATTAGAACAGATACCTAACTATAATCCAAAAAGATTACTTGGACGAATTATTTATAAATTACATCACAATAACACCAACGTCAAAGTGATCTGGCTAACATACAAAAAACAATCTATCTCATAGTGACTCAACCTAATTTTAACGATCATAATCATTATCTTCGTTTCTCTTTATATTACTTTTTACTTTGAAGTCATTGCTAAGTTCATTGTAATTATTTGCTAATATTTGAATATGTATATTTTTTATCATTTTGATATGCGGAAATTAGCTATTCTCAATTTCTTCAATCATGTAGAACAATGAAAATTTTGGAAAAATGAAAGACAAAACATTCAAATTGCTCTTGAAATGATTGAAGAATTTATGTACTGTAAGAAATTGCTTGGAAAATGTCATTAGATCATCATAATTTTAGCAATGAAACCATTTTTGCTTAGTGGTTTCATTTGTATTGTTTATATTATCAGTAAAAATGAGTGCCCTTTCATTTTTTGCCTGTTCTAGGTGGGGAACAAATATTATTCATCAAACATTTCTGATCTTGTTGAATTCTACTATGCACCTGTGTATCATGCCGAAAACTTTTCTCCCTGTAATAGAAACATGTGTTGTTTTGTTTCAGAGCAAATTTCCTTGTTGCTGAACAATATTGTATCAGAATTCACTCTTTTGCTTTTTGCAAAATATTCGTTCTTTTTCAGATGCCGTTTCAATACAAAATTTTCTAATCGTTTCTTTATATATTACCTGTCAAATGTTCGCTGTTTCCACTGCAAAAAAGTTGAACTGTTAGATTTCCAGTCCCAAAAAATCATTTCTATCGGTAACTTTTTCTTGCCATTTAATAAATTCTGAAGCTATATCTGTATTTAATTTATCGTGCTACTTCTTTTCCTGCTAACTTGCCATTCCATTCTAATCAACATTGATCTTAATTATTTAAGAAATATTGCCATTTTCACCTGTCAGTTCATCAAGCGATTTTAAAATGGCAAGTTGTTCTATTCTCCCTTTTTTTGATAGAGTAATGAAGTTAATTATTGAGGCGATTCTTAACTCAATTTTTTGGATATTTGTTTTTTCAAAAATATTAATTTGTACAATGTTTATCAAAAATTAAATAATCAATAGTGTTTTCAACAATGTTTATTATAAATGGCATACGACCAATTCAATGATTTCGGCCTATCCTATTAGTTGCCACAAGAAGGAAAAATATGTAGAAATGATTCGTGAAGCCAATGCCATAGGAAGATTTAAAACAAACTCAAAAGGAAAATGAAATTAAAACAGTGGAAAGCAATTGAAGAAGGCAATTGAAGGATGGAATTAGATGGAAGAGGGCCTAATGCTGTCTTTTTACCTTCACGCACCATTTCCACTGCACACAGTGCATCTAGGTTTGATTATAGGTGCTTGTCTACTCAATAAATTAATTGAATAACTTCATGAGTACTATTTCCTTCTGAGCTCTACTTCACCATCACTTTATCTTATCATTTACTAATTTATATTAGTATTAACATACTTCATCACCTTTCTAATAATCTGTCATATCAAGCACAATATCCTCATTTTTCTTATTTCAACTTTGCGTTTCGAAGAAAGTCAACACTGAGATCCACAATCTGTTTATAAGAATTAATTTCGTGCCAATTCAAAGATTCTATTATTAATTAATCATTTTAAGTGATTAAACATTTAACATCTTAGACTTCATTATTTCTTGTGAAGTTACGAGAAGGAGGCAAAGCTGATTATTTATTAGGATTTAATATTATTTTGGTGTACAAGAATACTGTAGTTATAAACTGATTCACAGATTCACAGATTAGTTTAATTCTCAGTAGATTCAGAACTTCTATGAAGTGCTAAAAAATTTGCTTTGAAGTAACTGTAAAATTATAAAAAGAACTATCTCACATTGTCACTACATAATTTCAACGTATATCACCTGTACTGCAAGTAAGGGATCAGCATCATAAGGATGTGGACATGTGTCAGTGATATTCTTGGTTTACTAATTTTAAACTAATTCTTGAATTGCCGTTTTCTGCTCAAGTTAACATCGTTTTTGACCATTCAAATTAGGTGCAATTTATTGCCAATTTTTTGATAGTTCTGGCACATTAACCAATATTTCTTTTTTTTTTTATCATCATTAACCAATACAAATCCTCCAACCAATTTTGTGAAATTAGGTCAAAAATACAAAATATCAACTATGGCCTCCAAGTAACATGAAATAACAAGTTCTGACTTAAAAATATTTTTCTCATCTAAAGCGCTACTTGTCATAATATGCAAATTTTCACTCTTTATTTTTCGTCCATCCGATTCGATCATATGGCATGCGTGGGTGTTAAATTACAACAACTCTATTAGCCAATCGAATAATTGCTATACATTGTACGACATTATTTATGCCTTATCAGTATAAAATAATTAACAGCTCGATCAATGAGACTTACTATAGAGACTTACAGAGATTTAGTGCGTCAAAGCTCTAATCAAATTACTTTTTTTGAACGAAAGCATCTCGACATTAGATTGTTAATTGGTAGTTGCAAAAAAAATAAATACATGATGAAACTGTTTTTTTTTTTTTTGTTATTGTTTATAGGAATATGTGTCGCTACAAAAGAACTACCTGTCACGGTCAATGGGTATCACAGATGTTGTCATTTATAAAAGTAACAACAATCATTTTGCATCCAGAGTTCGGCTGTAGTTGTTGGTTTCTTTCTTATTTTAATGTCAAAGAAATGTAGCAGTTCACTCTAAATGGCTCCTCACCGCTTCAGTCTTCAGATAATCGGATGGCTTTAACGAATTATTTTTTAAAATGATGTTACAGAAGTTTCCATTGGAGAAAGGTGGTCAGCCTTCCTGTTAAGTGTTCTTATGTCAGTGATGCAGACTAACGAAGAGTATCCGTTTCCAAATCATGCCATATCTTGCTGCTTATTTTTAAGGCCTTACATTCATTTTCATTTATCAATGCTAATTTGCACTAACTAAAAACACCTAGTGCTCTATAACTTTCACAGTGTCCAATTTTAAAAATGTTTTAAACAGAATTCCTATTTATCTATTGGTTAAATAAATGCCTCGTATCTACGATCAATGAGCAATTTCTTTTTTTTTTTGTTTTGTGGGTACCGTGTTTATCACAATCATGCATCATTTTGAATTTATAGAAGCATATGATTCATAAAGAACTTTAAGGAATCATGAAAATCATATAAATATAATTTAGGTAATTTTCTTATTTGATGTTGCTGATGACTTAGTAAACAATAAATGATGTGACAGCTGATTCGTAGACATGATTGGCTTTTTGGATGATTGGGGTCGTAATGGAAGCAAAAATGACTGTCCGCACTATTTTACTATCGTTTGTTCTGCATAAGCTCATCTTAACAGTGATGTAAATGAGCGAAGAGTGGCTAATTTGATGCATTCGAGGATCAGTTTATAGTAAAAGAAAACCCAAAAAGCACTTTTGCGAAAACAATACTCATAGGCGAACGTGGCATACCGTTACTGATCTCATGACCCGAATTCGGCTAGCGATAAAAACTGAACATACCATCAAGTAACCAGTTCAATTCAACTTCACTGCAACAACTGCTCATTTGAAGAAGTTAAAATACCTGTTTGTGTCCATCTGCTCTTCACTCGCCTAAAATTTCTCTTTTAAACAGTGCCATTTTCTAAATTTTATTTCCCCTTCAGATATTCTAATTTTGATGCATCTCGCCACGAAAATGATATAACAGTGATGCTCACTACATTCTCGACTAAAATATTTCTTACAAGTGTCGAAAAAATGCCAAACAGGATTCCAAAGCACGTTTCGTGAAACAGTAAGACAACAATCATTATGAAGGAACAATGCAAACAAAAAGTATATGACGATTTGATCATCGGCATGTCAACGAATTACTCTTGATTCGTTGAAAACATATAAAAGCTTGTCGTTTAGAAATGTACACAATCAGAATACATGAAATGATGATCAAATATGGATGCAAGAGAATCATGAATCAAAATCAAAATGAATTCACTTACCGAATCAAGCAATGAATTTTATTCCTTAATATTACCCTGAATTTGCTGCACGTTGGATTAATTATTGAAAGAAAGATTTCCGCATTCAGTATAACGAGATGTGGAAAGATTTCATTGCAGCGAGAGAAGTGAATGCATATCAAAATTGGTTGCATTTAAAATAACACTTTTTTTTTTTTTTTTTTTTTTAAATTTCGGCGTGAGGTCATCTGTTGCCAGGTGTTTTTCCCTGTTTTTTTTTCCTTTTTTTCCACTGCAAGTATCAGCTTATCTCTGCGTACATTTCTTTGTGTATTATTTTTTCTCTTGAAAAACAAGAAATGATTCCGTTTGGGTCGCGTGAATTTTTGATTCTCTCATAGCAAGTTGACATCTAATACTGCTTTAGAAAATAATTTCAAATTTCTCGAAATTTACAGATTAAATCGTTTCTTCTGGTCACAGTAAAAATACAACAAATTTTGACATTATGGTATTTTTCAGCTGGAAAAAAGCAAAATTTGAACAACTAAATTTCTGTAACGGGTTAAGCTAAGAAAATTTATTGATGTTTATTTGCGAAGAAATCTTTTAAACAGAAATTTGATGGAAACTGGTTGCTTTTTTTAAAATTTGCTTCAATACTATATCTATTGTTAGGATACTATAAATTGATTTTAAAAAAAAAAAACTTTTAATGTTGCATATGTTTGTCCAGACATCCACACAGGCTTAGGGATTTTCTTATAAAAGAGAAAATTTCAAAATCTTAGTGAAAATGCATTCTATACTGACTGATATATTTCCTACGACGATCATTATGATTGCTTAAACAATACACTAATAGGACGAAAGTGCAATGAAGTGTTGCGACCTATTTTTGAAAATGATTTTTTCGGGGAATTAAATCAGGGACGTTGGAGCACCAGTCATAGATAGACTACCCATTAATATTCAACATACTTGTTTTCTTCAGCATTTTTGTGGCATGTTAAATTACATAAAGGCTCGGTTAAAAATGAAAGTGGAATTACTTTTTACCATAAATAGTTGTATTAGGGGCTTGAATAGATTTTCGATTGCTGGTTGAAAGATTTGTCGGATTGATTGAAGTTGTTCTTCTATGAAGTAGTTGGTTGCCTAATTATTAACAGAATATATCTTGCAATTCTGTTAACTGCCTTAGTGGCTACTAAATTTCTCATCAAACTTCGCAAAGCCTAATACGGATGTGGCTAGTCTGAGAGAAAATATTTGGGACTAAATATGCTAGCTGGAAACCATAATGCATTAAGTGATTTTTGCTTCTGTAATTCCTGATAACCAACTGTAGAACTACATGATGAATACTGAATAATGAAGCAAAAATGACCAAAACTTCAGGTTATGCTAGAGGAAAACTCCTTTTTTATCCTCGCACGAAATGGAAAAAAGCTGAAACTTCCAAAAAACGACTTTTTCTTTTCTCCATTCAGACAGACACTATTCACTTTGGATGTTTGATTACTCCAAAAAGCATTGAATTGTTTTTTCAGCATTAATTATTTACAAATTAGGCTGGAACTGCTTTGGAAAATTTCCCGGAAATGACATGTTAAATAAGCCCTTAAACATTCAAACTACGACTGAGAAGTTTTGATAACCTGCGACAAAATCAATCATGTCGACAGACAGATCACCGAAGAAGAATTGCTTAATTTATTTTAGGTGATCATTAATAATCAATTACTTTCTCAGAATCAGATAGGATCATTCTAACTGCAAAAAATAAAACAGTGAGAAGGAAGCTTCAATGATTGGCTATGAGAAAATCATTATTTTCAAAAAACAAATTTAAATTTCAAATTACTATAGAAGGCAGTGCTGAAGCATCAATCTTTTGCACTTCTAAATCATGATTGGTATTTTTTGTTTCGTTTCTGATTGATTCTAAATGCATTAGTGGGCTATTGCGGGGATTATAACTGATAAGTATAAATGTAAGGATATGTAGGGGAACGTAGAGAAATAAAAAAGTGAATGTAATGAACCGGTAGTACTGTGTTGCGGGTAAGGAACAAACGAATAATTTAAGAAGTTTTGAAGAATTAGTGAAGAAGATTGGAGAAAGTAGGTGAAGATGAGTGGATTATGGTGCTGTTCAGTGCAGAGATGAGTGTAGAGGAGGGGGGTACGGAAGCATATCCGGAGTTTAACTTGGAGGGCGAGAAGGGCCGCGGGGCAGGGTGTACCGGGACGAGCGTTCATGCAGACGGATCCTAGATATAGTGTATATGCAGGGAGTATGAGTGAGTGTCTGTTCTGTTAACTGATTGTCCCTTTCCTTTCTTACTCGTCCATCTAATGATGGAGGTTCGATGATATGGCATCTTTCCTGGGTACCGGTCTTCCCGGATCCATTCACATATTGAGTCAGTTCAAAGTGCAACCAGATGACCATGGACTAGAAATCTTCATTTTGTTTCTCTCCTTATGTAGTGTGACAACTGAAATGCGACAATACTACACTTCTTGCCTTCATTCCACAACATTTCGCTTCTTATCCGATGACATCGTGGACAGCGGATAAAACTATGGAACAAGCTTTGAGGAAGAAAAGTGGAACCGGCAATATCACAACAACTACACACCACATCAACATCCATAATACTGTCTCACCAATCCCTCTTCCAATTACGATTTGTTGTATGTAGAAAATCCAGATTCTCTCACTAAAAACTACCGATCTATCTCATGCCTACATCTTTCATTAAGGTTCAATTACACCATATTCACCACTGAGCAATATACTTCCCACAATATACGATATCTCCATCGTTTTTAATTGTATTTCTAACTTCCTACACATTTAATGCTCGGAAATATAACGTTCATCATATCATGTTCATGATTGTAGTCTTTCTTTCTTTTTTTGCCATTCCAGATGGTATCATCGCTAATTTTATAACAAAAAAAAAACTATCCTCTTTAGAACTTCCACAACATTCCATTCATCAAACTTTTTATCTATTCCACAGTTACATAGAAATCTTTTTGCGCATTACAAACTCAAATAATTTGCAGTCAATTGTAAAAAAGAAAATTATTTGTTGGCCATACTTAATCTTTGAAAATTAAATCGCGTGAAGACTGGAACTTTACAAGCAGACAGTGACGTTGCTATTTACTGATGGCCAGTTTATAAAGCAGAAGAAAAAGGTTTGGAGAGAGTGTTGCATGTTTGACTAAATTCAAAATTCACAGTGTGTGTATGATATGTGCGGGCATCCATAAAGATGAGAAATGTGCAGTAAAAAAAAATATAGCGAAATTTAAAGATAGATGAGAAATAGGTGGAAAGGAAGCGAGAGGGATGGAATAGCGTGGGATATCTGGCAAGTAAATCTGTACGAAATTTTTGATGATCACAAATAAAGATGAAAGAGAGAGAGAGAGAGAGGGAGAGAGAGAAAGAGAAAGAAAGAGGAGAGAATGAAGATTTTTGAACGAAAGTGGTTGTTTCTGTTTCTGGTTTTCAAAAGGTAGAAAGTGGAGGCGGAGCATTGACGGGACGCCCTTCGACCAGTCCGGTTCAGCATCGTCATTCCAGTGTACCTCCGGTGACCAGTGACCATCTGAAGCTGCCATCACGGTCAAGTTCGTCTCCCTTCCTTCCCTCCTACTGCCACTCAAAGGACACATCATTGCTTCTACTATTCCTCCTCATACAGTTAGTTACCTCCTCCAACTACAGCAACAATAAGAACGACAACAGCAACAATAGCATCGACAACAACAGCAACAGCAACAACAACAACAACAACAACAGCAACACATCCAACAAGTATAAATAACAGCAGCAATTCTGAATAACAATCCTGAGACGATACACTGTCATTTCTTTTGTATATCGGGTCGCTGATATCTGTTCGGAAGCATTCACAACATGCTGGTAAACTTATCCCTATTTTTGTTACAAAGTTGTTAACCTCAGAGGAATTAGCTAATTTCATAATTTTTTTTTTGATACTACTTTTTATGATCCGTTCAAATTGTCTGTAAGACAGTTCGATTATCTATTTGGCAGTCATTTTTACGATAATAGCTATCACTAGTTGGGCTTTTCGTCCACCTCATCCCTTTTTCTTGCAATTCTTTTAATTTTATTTCAAATAATTCGATTTTTCTGCTTAAAACAAAAAAACATCTTTTTTTGATCTAGGCCCAAAAGATAACTGTGCAGTACTGGATGCTTCGACAGTTGTTCAAATTAAATAGTGAGTAATTATAAAGAAACTAAATTCAAAATTTCACAACTTATTTCGAAATTATCGTTTTTTCCATTCACTCATTGCTAAATAAATTACCCACTAGTATCCACAACATTAGTAACGATTAAAATTCATCATTTCATGTTCTCCAGTAACTGACATTTAATCTGTAAACTTAAAAAAGATCTTCAATTCCATAAATGTTTTGCAACTAACATATTTATAATTTACAGCCTACTAATTAGATAACGATAGCTAATTTGAAATTGTTAAAGTCAGTTAATTAATAGATATGTATTATAACGAATAGTTAAAACCATTCATATTGGAAAAATTTACCTTGCTGAATTTAAATTCATTTTATAAAGAAACAGATTAAAGAAAGAAATTATACAACTCTGCTTATAATATATACTACAGAACCAGCCCTAAATTTAATTGATATTAATTTACGTTTGATGCTTTCTTTTTATTATCAACCCTCATAACTTTTATTTGTTGTTCATAGTTGTGACATATATTTTTTAAGAATATTGCGGCTCTTATAGCTTACTGCATCGCTCAAAATTAGGATTAGAATGCAAGCTGGGATGAAAATTGGTTCGGAGTTTGTTTCTTGCCTTCTTTTTTACATTCTCCACTTTCTTCCACAATATTGCATTTATCCTTTATCTTGTATAAATTATCGCTCATCCCCAACAGCAACCGGTCTTTTAATTCTAAATCGCAACAGTGCATCAGTACGTCGTGCATTAGTGGCCATCAACCAGATGTGTCTTTTGACGATCTTCCAAGGTGATCTCTTTTTTCTGCAAGCAGTCCGCAAATGCACTCCGGTGCCGTATTTGTATGTAACTCATGTATTTGATTGTTTGACGAACATTTCAGCTTGCAAAGTGGGAACCAAATATAGCTCACAAACAAAAAACCAGTTTCCTATGTTGTTTGCCAGACTGTGAATCAAAGTCCAATTTTTTTTCAATCATATAAAAAATGTACTCTAAACTTGAAATTTTGAGTAAACGAAAGTTAAACAATATGGTATTTGGCTTAGTAAAATCTTATGCCTTCACTATCTTCTGTAACAATTGAAATTTGGCAAGGGTGAACTTAAATTCATCTGCTGAAAATAGTTTCAATATTATTTTTGTCCATTTTTGTAGTAGGCAAAGTAAATCAAAGTACTTTTATTCCTCACTGAGTCTTATGCAAAATGTAATGGACAATCTTATTTATGATTTTATCGTTTTATATTTCCAAAGAAATAATCTACTTCAGATACGTGATAACTACAAGTTCATGATGCTAATTTTAAACTTAAAAAGTTTCATATTGAAAATTAAGTTACTGATTAACGGATGGAGAAGATATGAATTTTATCGTTTGGGATGGGAGTAGATAAAACTTTATAATCTTTTTTACATAAAACTAGAAGGAAAGGCTTGCATAAATTATTGGCAAAATGTGTATGTGAGTAGCTTCAATTACTAATAATAACGATAATTATACTAATAATAATGATAGTAATAATAATAATAGTAATAATAATAATAGTAATAATAATAATAACAGTAATAATAATAATAATAATAATAATAATAATAATAATAAT
>JARVGP010000167.1:0-69145 GCA_029876185.1 Mansonella ozzardi
TATCGAAGGTGAATTTGTTGAAAATGTTTTGCAAATTAAGTTCATTTTGACTTTTCTGTATTGTCATTCAGTCTTTCATTATCATTTACAGCTCTTTAGTCTTTTCATCAAAGATTTATCATTAGTGATTTGAGGGTTTCTGATTACCATACATATTAATTGTCAGTTTATGGTAAAATTTTTCAAAGATGCAAATGAAGCAAAATATCGCCATTTTGGTGTACAGTGGAAGATTATCAACCATGGATATAAGAATATTTTGATTTAACGCATGTCAGGAAAATGTTTAGATTTCTCAACAACATTAAAAGAAATTTTTTTTAGAGACAACGATTGCATCTACTATAATAAGTTGCACACATCATTTGTTAGCGCAAAAAAATTGCAGTGATATATGGCTGAAGGATGACTGATCATTAACTCTATAAATATTGTAGGTATCATCAAATATCTAATATTCAGTTATAATCCACAAGTTTTGGAAATAATTTTTCAAATTGCCGCATAAATCATTCCTAAAAATTTATAAACAACCTATTTCGTACTCGCTCTAATAATGTTCATTACAGCATTACAATTTGTTCAACTTTTTTTTAAAGTTTTTAAATTTATTCAATTTTAAAAAGTGATAATAAAATAACTAATTCTGCTTGCTACATCATTCAAATCCTCTTGACCTTTCACTTTGAAGATACATAACAACAGTATTAGCAATACCACTCGTTTTTTTTTTTTAATTTAATTTATAAACGTATTAATTTTAAGGAAGAACTAAAAGTAAAATTAAATTAACAAATGATTGAAATAAATTTATAAATGTAATGGAAAAAACAACGATATATTGTATGTGTGTGTGTGTGCGTGTATGCGTGTGTGTGTCTTTTCGTTTGTAGAAATTCTTGTTATAGTAATAAAATTACTTAGCTCTTTTATTATTCCATGACGTCAACAAATAGACAAGTAAATATATAAGCATTATATGAATTCTTAAAGAATCATTTACCAATGCTACTACAGATTATTACAAAATGAAACTACTGAATTTGTAATCAAAGACGTATTTGGCATCGAAATCATTATGCTGTAACCATAAAGTATAACTATTCTCATTGCTTTATTGAATGTAGCATTTATTAGCATCTATGCCAATTCTTTATAGCAATCTCATATGGTAATATGTTAAATGAAAAATGTTTCAATTTCTCTATATCTAGAAATAATTTATAATAAAATAAATTATGATTATCTTAGAAATAATTTATCATAAAATTAAATGTTCCAGCTATTTGCGCAACACGAAAGCAAAATTTTACAATTGTAAACGAACTGATGCGTAATTCTATGCATGAGTATTTTTAGAATTTTTTTTTTTTTTTTTTGTATTAAATCTGTACATTTTTTTAATTTGAACATTTCATTCTAACTATCTTTCGATTTTAATCCATGGCAATGTAATTTAGATAATTGACAATCGGTTAAAATAAAATTCAGTGAATTTCTAAAAAAAAATTTCATCTATAACTTTTCGCTAACATTACTATCAATTATCACATTGCCAATGTTTTAAATAGAGCGAGCATTTTTTCAGAACTTTTTAAAGGCAAAAAAAAATTTCGCAAAATTTTATTTGAATAATTCTAGCTTCCGTTTGGAAATTATTAGAGATTATCCGAAAAATTCAAGAGATTTTTTCAATTTTTAAAAAATTTTTGGCAACTCTTTTTCCTTAAAGTGCAAATTATGTAAAATTGTTTAATATTTTTTCCAAAACATAATTTTTATGAATTTGTTGAAATCACTAGTTCTTCTGTTGTAGATTTTAGGTGAATTGAGGTCAAAATACCATTGGTCGTGCTGGATTAGTTTTGGAAGGATATTTAGGGACACAAACCTGTTGTTACCTATCATCTCAATGTAAATGAATGAAATAAATGTATATTTATGTGATTGCGGTCAGTGAGCCCTGTCAACATTTTACTTTAAAATTTAAATGTTTGAGCGAAATCTTCGTTTATTTTGTTTTGAAAAAATTTTTCGCTTATTTTAATTCCTCTCAATTTTGATTTCTTTCATTTTAAATTTTTGTCTTTTTTCTATTTTTTCGACAAAAATTTGGTTAAATTTGTTGAAGTTTTATTTAATCCCTTTTCCTTGATATTATAGTAAAGATTTGAAAAAAAAAAAATCCTTGATATACATTAGACAAATTTTTGATGGAAAATTTATTAATTGCGATTTTACAACTGATTTTGTTCAATTAATTAATTCAAAATATTTGATTCAATTTTTAGAATAAAACTGTTAATTTACTGTATGAATGTATTATTATTATTTTTTTCTTAAAACTCATGCATTTACTTTGTTTTTTGCAATCACATGATAATATAAGATATTTTCAGCTGTACAAGTTAAGTAAAATCGAAGTAATGATTACAAGAAATGCTGATGTATTATTAATTTTAATTTTCAGCTTATTTTGCAAAGGTTCATTTATTTTGTTTATTTTGTTATTTTATTCTCAAACAGTAAATGGTTTCTTTTTTTAATTTTTTTTTGTAAAAACGAGAACGAAAATAGTTTTTCTTCAAAAAATCCCTGAAATCACTGCTATCATGTAAGTTAAAATTAAATTTTGCTCTTATTTTTTTTTATGATTTTTCAAGAAAAATGAAAATAATTTTATGATATATTTTGAAAAAATGCAAGGTTAAAATGTTTTTATTTCAAATTTCAAAAATTCTTGTTAATTTTAACAATTTTAGATTCTGCTACCTTACAATGTTATTTTTGTGGTGATGAAAATTTGAATGAAAATGATGAATGCCGCATGCAATTCCGTTACAGTTGTAATGATTATGCGAAAAATTTTCCACCAAATGAACCAATCTTTTGTCGAACAATGCGAAAAGGAGTAAACAATGGTAAAGAAAAATAAAATTTTAAAATTAATTTTCGTAACTTTAAAATATTTTGAAATATTTAATTAACAATATGAATGATTTTTTTTTTAAAATGTAGAATTAAATGGTTAATAAAAATGTTACAAATGCCTACATTTTATAGTACTTATTATTTAACTGAAATATATATATAATTACATGTAAGCAATTAAATACATATAATTAGTATTTAATTAATTAGATAAAGAGTGAGTAATGTGAATATATAGCTTAGATTAGGGAGAAAATACTCGCATATTAATATGCTTTGCTACATTGATACAACATTATTATCCAGTGAGGTTTGCTTAATTAATTACTATTATTTACATGTATCAGGTACGTATAAAATGACAAAAGAATGTATAAGCGAACAAGATCATTATCGATTATTTCCACCACGCCAGTATAAATTTGATGAAAAATGTGATTTAATCGAATTTGGTGGCGATGAATTTGCATATTGCTTATGTCAAAAAAATTTTTGCAACATGCAAAATATTAATGATCAATTTACTAATTTCGAACAAGTAAATAAATTTGAAAAAAAATCTGTTAATAAATAAAAAAAAAAAACAAGAACAAAAAAAGAATAGTTCAATTCAATTTTCATTAAAAGCATTTGTAAATAGCATTTAAAAAATTAAGTTAAAATAATTTTATGCCTGAAAAGTTTTTTATTATTAATTCATCAATTTCCAATTAATTCCTAATTCATAGTAATTGATGTTATCTTAAGAGAAATTTCAATAAATAGTTTTTTTTAATGAAAATTTCAAAAGGAAAATTAGGATTAATTAAAAATGAATTTTTTTTTTTGCAGAATCATCCGGAAATCTTTGTAACTACTGCTAAAAATGATGTTACCATAAAAAATGATAACGATGATACGAATGTTGATGAACGATTTTCTGCACCATTTAAAAAATATCCAACACAATTGGTTAATTATCCGGTAAAACGAAATACTCAGCAAGCTATTTTTAATAATTTCGGAATGCTAGCAATGTTAAAAAAAATAAAATGTTGAAATTTATTTTTTTCTCTGCATCCCTTTCTCTTTCAGACAGAAATAATAAACAGCAATTATGGAATAGTGAAATCTATGGTATCAAATGGTCGATCTAGTCGATCTAAGTTTAATATTGAAGAGAATAATTCAGGTTACAATAAATACTCATTCTGTATTACGAAAAAAAATATATGCTACTTTATGTAAATAACGTACGTAAATAAAACGTGCAGCAGTGTTGCAGACGCGCAGCAGTATTGTAGATAAATAATGCTACGTTTTTGATATTTATGAATACAACGAAATTGTCATTGAATATCAGTCAGCTTTGCGTTTGCTTCTTGAAGTTGTTGTTGAAGTAATGCAATGGAATTGATTCAATTTCAAAAATAAAATGAAGTGATTTATCAGAAACAATAAAGCTCAAATGAAATTTTTAAATTTAATAAAATATTTCAGGATTATCACGAAACATGTCAATTTTTCCATTAAAACAAAATTATCAACCAGTAATGGTCACTAATAATATCATTAAGAATATCTTATCTGGACAAGACAGACGCAGGTTAATTTAGCTATTTATTGCTTTAGATAAAAATTTTGCTCATTTATTAATTATATTTTCTCGAGTGCGAAACTTCTCCATATGCAAATTTCAGAATGGAAATGAATAGATCTAGTGGAAAATTTGCAGCATTTCAAGGATTGGTAAATTTTTTGAATTTAAGCAGTGAAAATATTATTAATTAATGACCAGGCTTAACATTTCTTTTTTCTTTTTAATTTAAATTATATTTCTAAAAACTGAGTAAAAAGTGCAAAGCTTTCAATAAGCATAGCAAATAAATGAAATCCTCAAAAAATAAAATTAAAAAAAGGATTAAATGAAAAGCTTGCAATTTTATATATTGTAATAAAATTTGAACTAAGCAAATATAAATAAAATTTTTAAAGTTTGATTATTTATTTAATTGGAAAAATTTGATTATTGATTAAATTTTCTTTTTAGATGACGAATGAAAATTATTGCTATAACTGTGAAGCAAATTTGATTGATCCTACAGAAAACTGTTTGAGTGCTGGAATTGTCCAATGTCATATTTCAAAAATTACTGGACGAAGCCAAATGTGTATCACCAAACAGACACGCATTGCAAATAGTGTGTATTTTAATTTAAGTTTTCTATTTGAAATTATTCATTAAAATAATATTTCAGTTTATATAAAGAAAAAAAAAACAGTATTTGTTCTAGATTTGCACGAAGATAATATACTGAAAGCAAACACTAATTAGAATATGTTGTTCAAATTTGAAAATAAATTTTAAATTTGAATAAAAATTTGCAACTTTTTGTTAAATATGTTTTTTATTACTTCATTAAAAATAAATTTTACAAATTAATTTTCTAGAATACTTTTTAAATTTCGTTTTTATCCTTTTGTTTTTATTTAATTATTTTTTGCTCTTTATAGTTATTATTTCATCTATCATTTTATCACATATAAATAAATTTCCATAAGTTTTATTTTTACACATTTATTTGCAATTTTATAATTTTTTTAAACTAAATTTTATCCTCGTCGAAAATCTTCAAAATAATTTAACATTATATCGTTTGTTAACTTTATTCAGCTTAATTAATTAATTTTTTTTGAGATTTATACAAGTTGGAGAAACGATGTAGCACTGATATTGAGGAAAATGAGGTTGCATTTGATGAAATATCAAAACAAAGAGTTGCTTGCATGAGGACAGTTGATGCTTCACAGGCTTACTGTTTATGTTTGGAACATTACTGTAACAAGGATAGTCTATTGGAACAGGTGGAAAAATTAGTCAAAAGGTTATCACGTTGATATTATTACAATAAACTATTCAATTTAATTCATAAAATGATTATAATTTTAATGTAATATTTATACTATAATGCATCTATTGTAATTAAACATACATATGTAATTCAAGAAAATTTGTTTTTATTTCCTTCAGTACAACGATTATTGTCATGATTAATCGTCGTTTCAAAATTCACGAGTCCATTATCATGAGAATCTTATGATAATTATCGCAATAATAAACTAATGATTAAAAAGAATTATTTATCAATTTAGTATAGCGATCATTTCATAGTTAACTATCAAAATAATAATTATAAAAAGCGATCACTATTATGATTACTACCATTATCATAATATTATCCTTTTGTTATTTTATTACTCTTAAAGTTTCCCTTTTTAAAACAATGTTTATTATGACGGTTATTGCTGTTTAATAATGCTTTATTGCTGTTTACATAATGCTTTATTGCTGTTTACATAATGCTAAGTTATTATTATTTTTTCCCGCTAAACAAAACAACTCAAAGTTTCGTTTCTTTTTCTTTTAACAAAAATGTTAGTCGTAATTAATATCATGATTAATATTTTGTCATCATAGATCGTTTGACATTTTCATCACTTCATTATAAATTGTACAGTTGTTTTCATTCAACAGTGAAAAAATATTTTGCAGTATCGATGAAGATCACTCATTAACTAATTGGAAGTTGAATGCAAATTCTAATTCAATTATTCCATCAGCTATTACACAATCTCAAAATGCAACAAATAATGTAAGCGAAAATTATAAATACATTTTTACTTCGAAAAAAAAATTAAAAATTTTATAAATTTTAATGAACAAAAAATTTAAAGAATTTTATTTTCATTTTCAGGCTATACAACCTGTGGCAGCATCATCGTTACCAAATTTGGTCAAGAAATCGAATGGCCAGAAAAAAAATATCTGGTAAATAAAAAAGCTAACGACATTTATCAGAAATTATCAAGAAAACAAAATTTGCTATTTAAAATTTATTGTACAAAATTTAAGAGCACATTTTTAAAAGCACATTTTTGATGACAATGGATTTAATAGCTATAAAAAAAGAATTTTATTATACAACTGATAAATAATATAATTTTAAGTAATATTAAAAATATTTGAGATATCTTTTTAAACAAATTTTTTTTTTCTTCACTACAAAAGAAATTGACCTATTAAAAGTGTTAAAATTTTACAGGACATTGACAAAAATGAAACGTTTGGATGATGAATCAATAAATGGAATAGCTTCAAGCGTATCTACGAATTTCACTACGTTTCCTCTCACAATAATTATATTGTCATTTTTTTTCTATCCTCCTGAATAAAATTTATCAATGAAACATTTTGTGCTCAGCAAAAAAAAAAAAATAATTTATTAAAAAAAGAAAATGAAATATTTTTGATGGAAAAAATATGAGTTATAATTTTGAATTTCTTGAATCAATGAAATATTTCCATTTTAAATTATCATTCAATTATTATTTAGTTTTTATATTTCAGTTTTGAAAAACATAATATTTTGATTTAGAAATAGTTTGAAATGAAGTAACAAAAAAGCACGATGAATATTGTGATAATTAGAATTTCAACAATAATTTATTTTTTTTAATTATAATATTGTTCCTTTTCTGTATCTTTTTCTTTCTATTCCCTTCTCTCTCCTTTTTGTAAGCTTACATAATGATTTTAATATATTTTATTTTAATTGAATAGAAATTTTTCTGTTTTAAAGTCTCTTGAAAGTGTTTTGAATGATTTTTTTTCACTATTCATTTAATTACTTTTCATATCAAATATTGCTATCACAGAAGGCATTTGCTTTTTCTTCTGACTTTTCCAATGTAAGTATTAACTATGATTTGACAATTTGAATTTTTTACTGGCATAAAAAATGACAATAAAAACACGATAATGGTAATAATAAAGCAATTTATCACAATATTAATTCGTAATAATATCATTTTGCCTTAGTACCATGACTGCAAAGTAAAATTGGACAATTTGAAATTTTCGCTGACATAAAAAAATACTTTTTTTTTATCATGATAATATTATTTAACTCGGAATCTTGGAATCTTCACTTGCAATCTTCAACTTGGAATCTTTACAAAATCATAAAATGAATTCATAAAATGCGATTTTATCGTTAACACTGCGTCATTGTCATCATCACTATCGTTACTGTCGTCGCATTATTATCATTATCATCATCATCATCAAAGTATAATTCGAGAAATCAAATTTTTACTGACATAAAAGAATAATATTACCATGAAATCACTGTCATCATCTACATCATTGCGATGCTATTTATCATTTTGCATTTCCAATATGAATCCGAACATGATTTCACAACTTGAAACTTTCACCGGCATAAAATGCAATATTATCATAATCATTACGTCATTATCATTATTACCACCATTATCTTCATCATCATAATCATCATCAGTTTGCTTGAATTCGAGTGCAATTGTAATCTAACAATTTCTACTTTGACGTATTTAGATTTTTGTTTTTTTCATTTTACTTTTCACAATCTTTTTTTATATTATCTTTGTATTAATTTTGTATTTTAAAAATATCAGTAATAAAACACCTTTGATTTTTGGTATAAATGAGAAAAAACAGAAAATTACTTCCTGGTTCGAGGAGGGTTACACACGATGGCGCTCACTGCCAACAAACACATGGCAAGCATTCTATTTGCAAACATTTCAACAATTATGTACCAGCCGGAAGATACGTACCACCACTTTTTTCATTTCGAGTACCTTTTTCAAATCTCATTGAAAATTTATCCTGGAAAAGAGAATAGCAGAAAATTAGTCTAATTAAACAGATCTTTCTTGTTTTTATGATGATTTTATTAGCAGCAATCATTTGTTTAGCAGACGAAAAATTGGACCAAATATTAACTTGTCCTATTATCTTACAATTTACTATTATTTACATAGTAAGTGGAAGTTTGCTCTAATTTTTATTCTGATCCTGATTATGATTTTATAGTTATAATTTCAGTGGCAGCGTAAAATTGTTCCAATTTTAATTTTAACAATCTTTTACCATAGCACTTTACTTTGGCAAATACAAAATGAGCCTAGTATTACGTTAATCCTTTGTAATCTTTAATTGAGTATTGTTCTTATCAGCATTTTTTTCTGATGTAACTTATTGACAAATAATTCCAAGTTTGGTTCTTTTTTTTTTTGCTATGTTGAGCATATAAATATTATTCAGTCTATTCTTAATTATCCTAATGATGGAAAAATACTTTGAATAAATTCGTATCAATCATAATTGCATTTGACATTAGTTATTGTGATATTAATTTCATCACATCAGAAGTATGTCTTTTTTCTTTTGTAAAATTGAAGCACTAAAATTTATACATAAATGTTAATTTATTAATTGATAATCATTAATAGCAACAATAAAACTAGTAATTATAATAATAGTACTAGCAATAATGTTAATTATAAATAATGATAATAATAGTAATACTAACAACAAGTTGATAGAGACGAGTTTAAATATAAGCTAATTTTCAAAAGATAAGTTTCTTGTAGAAGTTTCAATGAAAAATTGCATATTTACACAAATTTTTCTTATGCCGATTTTTAGCAAAATAAATATTAGTGAAAAAAAAAGCATTTTTTGTAAGAACTTTAAATAATTTAATAAAATCAAGTAAATCCTTCATTCGAAAAAAAATTATTCCAAAACAAAAGACACATACATGTAATTCAATTCTTGAAAATAATATTTTTAAACTATTTGAGTTTTTAGAAATGCATTTTAGATTAAATTCAATTCTATCAATTATCGCTTTTTTAAAAGTTAACTAAGTGCAGAAAATTTGAATTTTTTTTAATGGTTTTTGATTGCATATTTTAACTTATTTACTGCACTTTCTTTTTTAAAGAAAAAAATTTTTGATTCACTTTAACTAAATTGAAGAAAACAAAACCGAAAATATCCATTAATTATTTTGAAAATAATTTTTTTTTTTGCAACATTTGAATATTACAAAAGTTTTATGTAAATTTCTTATTTTAAGCAAATTATTTGTTCTGATTTAAACAATTTTATATGATATTATTCATGAGTGATAATTTAGTTAATTATCAGAACGATAATTAATAATTAACAAAATTATAATTGTTAATCAACAAGTACTTTTGAATTTCTCAATTATCAGCACTTTTTTCCATTCATGTCTCTATCACTTCTTCATCTTTTTTTTAACACATCATGATTAGATGAATGTTAACATATCCTGCATTTCAATTGTTATTTCCCACATTAAACCCCTCGATATACCACTTGCCATATGATAAATCCCGACATTTCAAGAAAGAAGAAATTTTAAAACTCCTTTATTAGATGATATTTTGCAAATGTAAGATTTTTTTCCCACATTTTATACATAAGTATATTTTGTGTTATTTAATAGATAACACAAAATATTTTACATCCTTTGATAAAGCACTTATTTTACATTTGAGAGATTTTTTATCCCGCATCAATCAGTATATTCTCATATCAACTTTAAATGGTATATTCTGAATTTAATAAATGTCATATAATTCTGCATGTTAAAGGCATCATATGTGAGGTTAAAAGGCATGTTTCACATTTGAGAAATTTTGCATCCCACATAAAGCAGTATATTGTAATTATCCCTCGTTAAAAGCTGTATTTAATATGCATTATATTTTACGTTAAACGTCACTCAAGCTTCACACTTGAGAGACGTTATTTTTCCTCATTATGTAGTAATATATTCAACAATATTAAATAGACGTAAAATACTGTTTATTTTAATAAACGTCGTAGCATTCATTGAAGTACACGTGATGTCAGCTAATCATAGAGTTTCCTATTATATTGAAAAACATTACATTAGATAGTTATCTTCTGAATTAAATGAATGTCATATCCCACTTTGAGCGATATATAAATCATATTATTCTTCATTTAAACGAATCTTTTAAATCATCCCTAAATTAAACATAAATGAAACGAAAAATCTTCTGAATTAAATGAATGTCATATCTCACTTTAAGCGATACATATATCATATTATTCTTCATTTAAACGAATCTTTTAAATCATCCTTAAATTAAACATAAATGAAACGAAAATGAAATTTAAAATTTAAATAAAATTTCCATTAAAAATTTTTAATATTTCAGTTTGAGAAAAAAAAAGTAAAGAAAATGCAACAGTAAGAAAAAGGGAAATGCATAAATTTTTTATAGCTATCGAAAAAGCATCAAAAAGTGCTCATACTAAAAGCGCCTATTACTTTTCTTTTTTTTTTTTTAACAAATTAGTTTACAACAATATCTGCTATTAAAAAAATTGAAATGATGATAGGGAGAGAGAGAGAGAAAGAGGGAGGGAGAAAGAAAGGAAGAGAGAGAGAGGGCGAAAGAGGGAAAGAAAGAAGACAGAGAGTAAGAATATGTTATGTTAGAATGGCACTGACAGAACCGCCACAGCCTAGCACAGCTTTTTAACCTTTGCCTATTCCTAGGACTACATGTCAACCAAATAGGCAATTCATATATATCAAACCCAGCACATATTCAGTATTTTTTTGTAAAAAATATTAAATTTTTAAAATATCAAATTTTTTTTAAATTTTAAAATCTCAAATTTTTTTTTGTTAAAATATTTAATTTTTAAATGTAAAAATAGACAAAATGATGTTAAAAAAGGATTAAGAAAAAATAAGAGAGAGAGAGAAAGAAAGATGAAAGATAATGAATTTGGTTTCGGTAAAAAAATTTTACCTTTCCATTCCATTCTATTTTTTTTTTTCTTTTCCAATATTGATGATTTTAGTGATGGAAAGAAAAAAAAAAGGGAAAATTCAACTTTTTTGCTTTCTTTTTAAATTACAATGAAAAATTTCCACTTTGAATAATTAATTTATTCTATCGATAATTAATCGATTGATCGATTAATTCACGCGATGATTTCATGTGGTAAAATCTAATCCAAAATATTTATTTTATTTTGTTTTTTTTTTTTTTTTCAATAAATCGATTCAATTACAATAATAATTTTTATTCTAATTAGTTCAACTATATATGATTAAATTGATTGAACGATTGATTCATTATTGTTTTTCTTCTTTCTGTCATTCAATTAAGTATTGTGAATTATATATAGATGAATTATTTCATCTATTTGATCAACGGATTTGTTCCACTGTTTAAGCGATTTTTTTAGCCACATTAATCGATTGATCGATTAATTTACGCAGTGAAATTTAATCCAAAATAATTTTTGTATTCCTTTTTTTTTCCAACAAGTTTATTTATTAACAATTATAATTTTGCTAAATATTTCGTCTTGCATGATAAAATCAACTAATAATCGATTTATTGATTTTTTCCATTTCGGGATATAATTAGGATGTTAGAAATTATTTTTGAATAAATTATTTTCTATGCGATTAATTGATTTATTAGATTGATCAATGAATTGATCGAACGACTGAGTGATGAAATTCGATCATCATCTGTTGATATTTTGGTGTTTAAAATTATACGGAAGTAAAGTATTAAATTTTTGCTTATTTTACCTGAATTTTTCCCAATTATTGTGGAACTCTTTCCATTTTTTTCCAGTTTTTTTTTTTTTCTCACACATAATAATAATGTTAATATAAAAAAAAGTTTATGCGTTTTATGGATTTTTTTTCACTTTTTAGTTTTATTTTAACATTTTTCTCATTAATAGCTAAATTGTTTGTCAAAAGGAATTGATGGAAAAAAACAAGAAAGTTGTAAAATGAAAAATTTAGAGCTTTTTAACATTACACAGTTTGATTGGTCAAAATCTTAAATGCATATACTTTTTTAATTAATAATTGATGGTAATCAATAATGCCAAATATATTTTTTATTTTTATTTTAGCCATGAATAAGTATGATTACTTCAAGATAGCAAAATTTAAGTAAGAAAAAATTATTTTTTCGAAATCATTTCATTGCTGGCTTTGCAAATCAATCAATTATTAATTAAAATTTTACATGATAAAAGACAATGAATGATGCTATTAGGAGAAAGTATCTAAAGATTAATTTCCAATTCGTATTTTATGATTAATTTCTGTTTGCCATATAATTTCTTACTTATAATTTCTACTTTTTTTCGACTTTAAAAAAAAAAACACTTTGTTTATTCTAAGTAACAATTTTCACAAAAATTATTTAACGCCCAATTTTTGCATGTTTTTTTAAACTAAAAATCTTACTGTAATTCATTTTCTTTTTCATTTGCAAATGATTAATTATTAAATTCAATTTTAAATGAAAAAAAACACTAATAAAGAATACTGTAACAAACTATTTCATTAAAAATTTTCAGTATTTTTGTTTTTATGATTATAAATTACTATTATTTTTTTTCTTGATGATTTTTTAATTTGTTTATCATTTTTAATCTTTTTTACCCTCTCTTCTGAAATATTCCAAAAATTTTCAGCAATTTCTACTTAAATAATTAACTAACCAAAACTTTTTCAGGTGCTTTTTTTTAGCTAAATAATAATGTTGCTGTAACAAAAAATGGATGATGAAGATCAAATGATGCATCCGGTTGATGATTGTGATTTATTCAATTCAGAAGAAGAATTTGGATATCATTCTAATCATCATATGCAATCAACAGCATCATTTTTTACAACAACACCAAACATATTGCTGAATCCCTCTCGATATTATGATTTATTCCTGCAACAGTTTGCAGCATCAGAAATAATGCCACAACCAACAAGTGAATTAGTAGCAATGCAACAATATCTTACTGCACTACTAAGACAGCTAACCGGAAATGATGTAACAAGAAATGAATCAATTTCATCCGAATATTCCCAAATATCTATGCAATCATTAGAAACTGCAGTACATTTAATATCAGAATTGTTAAATTCCATTACCTGGGATCAATGGTTATGCATCTTGGCCACATCATTAACACCATCGCAGTGGCAATTTTATTGGATGAATTATTTGGCACGATTTGGTACCTGGGGCTTACCCCAGCATCTTGTAAATTTCTTTGCTACTGCTACAACTTCAAATTTTTCCACCTTATTCAATTCACAATCATCATCATTGGAAGCTAAAACAAATTGGATGGAGTTTCAACAACAGTTTTACGGTATGTACTTTTTATTTCCATCACTATCATTTTTTTTTTGTTTCCTTCAAACTTTTAAAATTTCATCAAATTTTCTCTTTTTGCAGTAATATGCAAATTAATAATTTCATCAAAACTGATTCATAAAATAATTTTAGCTAATTAGTTTTAGCTAATTAATAATAATTAATTTTCAAACTTAATTTTAAAATAACTAATTTTTGATTTTATTTTCTTTTATTTTAGCTTAAATTAATTGATTTAAAATTTTTTTAACAATTTCACTAAAATTAATGCTTAAATTAAATCATTTAAATTAATGCTTAAATTAATTTTAGCAAGAAATTAACGTTGTTGATTATTATTTATTGCCTCACTGCAAACGATAATTTTTCACCTGTCAAAGATAAATTGATTCTTTTAAAAGAAGCCAGCTTTATATGCATTTTAATTATCAATTAATAATAAATGATGCTATTTTTTGATCCATGATTTTCTGTTGAAATTGAAAACTGTAAAAATTTAATAACAAAGACAAAAAAATAAATAAATAAATTAAACACATGAACTCGAAATTAAGATTTTGGTCGAGTGATAGACAGATTAAAAATTGCATTACATTTGAATTTGAAATTATAATATTTAATTTAAATGATGTTATGCTAAAACAAAAATTAAATTTAAATGATAGTTACGGAACCTGGAAATGAACAATAATTAGTTTTAGAAGATTTGAAATGAAACCTATGATATACTAATATTTGCTTTAATAATCAATTGCAGTAATACAGCTTCAATTAGTTTTACCGGAAATAACATTCCATTTCTTTTTTTTGCTTTTTTTTAAAAAAAATGCAGTGAACAAAATTATAAAATAAATATTCTTTAAAAAAAAAAAAACAAACACATAAGCAAACAGTTAGATTATGTTTTTAGAAATAATATCTAAGTTAAAGAAAAATAAAATTTTTTCAATTTCTTTTTTTTTAAAAATATAATTATCAATTTATAATTGCATGCTTTTATTGACATTACTTAAATTTGCACAAACTTAAATAACTTTTTGCTTCTCGTAAAATATTTTTGCTAATGAAATTTCATAAATGAAGATTTCATTTTATCCGTGCATCTTTTGCCACGAAAATAAATGAAATTGAATTTGCAACTTCAAATTTCCAAATACTATTGAACATTTTTACATCTATTAAAAATCTGTACTATTTTACGTAACCATTGCTAATTAACAATTATTTAAGTTAAATGCATTTTTTTTTTTGCATTTGTATTTGCTAATGACGCGGATTATTCAGTGGCAGAGAATTATGAAGTATGCAATTGTATTATTAAAGATGTTATAAACAAATTCCTCTAATGTCTTGCAAACGTTTGAAAATAGCTTAATCGAATGTATTAGTTGAAAATTTAATTATCTTTCATGTAATTATTTATATTCACCTGTGATGATATATATATATATATATATATATATGTATATGTATGCATCATATAAAATTACTTTATGAGATATTGGAAAATTTTTTGCTTTTTTTTAAATATAAAACTTTTTTTTCATTTTTCTCACCCTTTATCAATTATTTTTTTTCATTTTTCTCACCCTTTATCAATTACTTTAAGATGGATAATTATTCAATTTTTAAATTTAATTATTTGCTAGATATTGTTAACAAGCAAAATATACATATTCTTCATATTGCCATTTAGTATAAAGAATTATTATTGAAGCAGTAATGTTTCGTGTCTTTTTTTTATTAATATTTTTACTAAATATTTTATCGAAGAATTAATCTTAATTAATTTGCATCAAAAAGTAAAATTTCAATGATCATTTTTTATGGCATATCATTTGTTTATCAGCGGATGAAACAATAGTAAATAATAGAGATAACTTAAAAAATGCATTTAAATTAAACATTATTTTAAAAGGGATAACTAACTAATTGAAAGTATGACAAAATATTCTGTATAATTGTATGTCGAAATAAATTAAGTATTTAATTTTAAAGCTTATAAATTAATTCTTATATACAACAAGCCAAGTGAAAACTGTTTGAAATTATATACTTTTATAAGCTTATTTCTTTACTAAATTGAATTATGAATTAAATTCGCTAGTTTGTGAGTGTTTTTTTCAAAAAATTTCAGAAATATTTTATGTAATTTTATTGTGAAATTTATTTTTGTCATAAAGCATTCTAAAAAACTAGTTTTTCGACAACTTGTCTTGCTTTATTTTACCTTTTTTTAGTGAGAATTTTAGATGAGTTAGGAAAGGAAAGATTTTTAAACTAAAAAAAAAAATTTTTTTCCATTTACTTTTTTCATTACATGCAAAATGAATTAGCTGAAAGAATGCGTTGAAAAAAACGAACAGAATTAGCTGAATAACTGATGAGAACAAATGATCGAAATTTTTGCCAATACATCCATTTATCTTAATTAGTGAATTCAATTAGTAACAAGTCTAATTGTATTTTAAACAAGGAATCAATATTTAGCATTTTATTCTTTTTTTTTTAAATTCAAATTTTATCAAAAATTTTTGATATGAATAAGCAAATAGAATTTTGAATATGCAATATTTCCAATATTCGTATATATATAGATGTAGATTTAATTAGTCATTGCGTGAATTTATTCGGGAAGGAGCAGGTGATGGTGGTGGATGATTCAGGATTCAGATCCAGATGAAAGATTAGACTCCATAAAGAGCATTTTTTTTTTTGTTTTAATATTATTCTTCGGATGTTTGTTGTACCAAATCCTTTTATGGGAGCTTTTCCTCAATATTTATCATGTAACAAATGACACACAGTCCTTCAACAAGTAGCAATTACTAGCATTGAAGCCATAATGCTGCTATGGACAACATAATTGTGTTGGGTGGAGGATCATTATTTTCCCAAGATTGTCCTATATAGCGAACTTATCAGTGGTGCTTCTAAAAAGCTTCTGAAGTTTTTGAAGTAATATCTTAATCTCAGTTAAACTGATCATCACAAATGATCTAGTATCCAATGGAGAATTATGAAGGAATACAATTCATAATGTTTTTGTTTCTTTGAAATTAATTACCCATAGAATCAATATTATCATCTAAGTAGATATTCCGGAATATTTATCTGTAACTGCCTCGTAGTGATTATTTTAATTCCAGGATATTTATCTGTAAATGCCTCATATTGATTATTTTAATTCCAGGATATTTACCAGTAAATGCCTCATATTGATTATTTTAACTGCAGGATATTTATCAGTAAATGCCTCACATTAATTATTTTAATTCCAGGATATTTATCAGTAAATGCCTCATATTGATTATTTTAATTCCAGGATATTTATCTGTAAATGCCTCGTAGTGATTATTTTAATTGCAAGATATTTATCTGTAAATGCTTCATATTGATTATTTTAGTCGCAAACGATCCTGTAAACGTGGATGAAATCCTTTCTGTAAATCTATCAAATATGAATAAAATCTTTTAAATCTAACAAAAATATAAATGAAATTCGTTAAAAATCGTTCATTCATAAAGCTAACTTATTGATTGATTGATTGCATTGTAAAAAAAAATTTTTTTTTTTTTTTGAAAATAATACATATATATTAATGTGATTTGAAGATAGTTTTATTGAAAAGATATATTTTTGTAAGCAAAAAATAAAAAAATTTTTTTTGAAAGTTTAAATTGAAAAATGTCTTTCTATTAAATCTATTCGTCTATTTATCTCTTCATTCATCTCTTTATCTATCTGCCTAATCTGTCTGTCTAATCTCTCTATCTATCTTATCTTTTTATCTATCTATTCGATTTGTCCAATCATATGTATTTAATGTAACTTGATTAATAATATTCATATTGCTATCCCCATAATAAACAAGCTTAAATCATTTATAAATTAATGTTTGAGCTGAAGAAAATAAATCTTTTCCTCGTTTTCATTTTCATCCTTTGCCTCCTCCTTCTCTTCATTCTTTTCATTCCTTCTTCCTTCTCTTCCTCTTCTTCCTCCTTCTATTTTTTCTCTCTTTCACTTCTATCCATATCCATACATATCTCACAGTTAGTTAACTTAATAAGAATGAATGTAAAATGTGAGTGAATGAGGGAGTGAGTGAATGAGGGAGTGATTGAGTGATTAAGTGAATGAATGAGTGAGTGAGTGAGGGAGTGAGGGAGTGAGTGAATGAGGGAGTGATTGAGTGAATCAGTGAGTGAATGAGTGAATGAGTGAGTGAATGAATGAATGAGTGAATGAGTGAGTGAGTGAAATGAGTGAGTGACTAATTGATAATCGTTTATTATCAAATTTATGAAGTTAAAGGGATGAGAAGTTTTTTTCGAAATTTTCGCAGCATTTACACATTATTTCTATTATTTCCTTTTTTTTTTCCTCTTTCGTATTTATGGTATAGAAATTTAGGATGATTGAATAAAATTTATTGCATTCTAATATTTGAATTACAATTATATCTGAAATTGTATTTGAAATGCTTAATAATTCTTAGTCTTCTTTCCTTTAATTGTATTGAATTTTTATTTCAGATTATTAATTCCTTTTTTTTTTTTTCAAATTTTCCATTACCATTTCTTTTTTTCTTTCTAAATATGGTATTTTGTTCTTTTTACTTTTCAAATATTTGAATACAAAATTTCATTCAATATCTTCATTTTAATTTCTTTTTTCAAAATTTCAAATATTACTATGCTAGATAGTTTTAGTTTAGAATGTTTAAAAAATTCTTCATCAGAATACCTATTAGAATTCTTAATCAGAATACTTATCAGAACTTTTTTTTGTTTACATATTCTGAAAAAAATTGATCAAATATTTATGAAACTAACTGTGTGAAATTATCATATCAAGTGGGGCTTTCTATATTTCTTTTTTCCTTTTTATTCGACATTAATTAAATTTGGAATCATTTTCATTTCCTTTTTCTCTTTTCTTTTTTTCTTTAGTATAATTCTGTTAACTTAATATACTTATTAGCGCGAAATATCCTAAATTTAACATTTCAGTTATTAATTACTGATAAGCAAACGAGTATATTAAATATCATTATTTTTCTATTCCATATTAATTAAAACTTGCAATCATTTTCATTTTGTTTTTTTCCTTTTTTCTTTGGTATAATTTTGTTGATTTTATATGCTTGTTGGCGCGAAATATCCTAAATTTAATATTGAATTATTAATTATTGATAAGTAAATGAGTAAATGTATCAAAATGATTTTTTGTTTTGTAGAAAAAAGAAAAAAAGAAAAATCTGGAAAAAAGTTATTGAAGGAAAAGAATAAAATTGTTTTTTTTTATGATTATAAAAAGGTATTTTAAACAATTCACTGCATTTTTCCCTTTTTTCTTTTCTTCTATTTTACATTTTTTTCTTTTTTCTTTTTCTTGAGAAAATAATCTTTAAGTGAAAATAAAGAAAGTATTTTTCAGTATTAATAGCATTATTATTATAAGTTTTGAAAAGCGAAGGCAAAAAGGAAAAAAAATGGAATGAATGGAAATGACAACTTTTGAAATTTCGTTTTAATTTAACATTGTTAATTTAGACATCAAAAAAAAAACCGTTACGAATTCAATTCTGGAAATTTTATTTCTATCGTGAAATTCTTTCCTATTCACTTATTTGAATGTATCAACAACAACAAACAGTTGGCTGTTTAATATTTACTGCAAATTAATTCAAATTTCTATTCTAGTCACTAATCACTTTTGGAGGAACGGGTTTTATTCGCTCTGAATGCATTCTGTTGTTTTTTGTTTCAATTGAAATTTTGAAAGACCTTGTTGAAGAAAAAATTTTTTTCAAACAAGGCTATTTTTTAACTGCTATCATCAATTAAACTCTTTTTATTACTGTAAAAGAAATAAATAAACAAACAAACAAAAAAGAAGAAAAAAGAAAAAAAGAAAGCCTTTCTGCAAATGGGCAATTCAGTTACCGCTAACCAATCGAAAAGTTCAAGAACATTATCTCGTCGAATCAAGCAACCAAATACTGTAGCAAATACAAATGCTCATTATCGTAAAGGTTAGTGATAATTATTTTTTTTTTTTTTGGTTGATTGTTTGACAAATTAATTAATTTATTTATTTATTCAAAAAATATATCCCTAATGTTTTACATTATTGTTTCATTTATCTTGGTTAATTAATTGATAATTACAACTACTTGGTGATTTATGCTTCATTCTTTTCTTTTTTCATTTAGCTAATATATTTATTTGATTTATTTGACGAATGTAACTTTTAGATGAACTTTTGAATACGCAATTGTTAAAAGTATTTGTGAAGACAAGTAATAATAACTAATGAAATAATTACTCATTCTTAATAACCATCTTATTTACACATTTAATTATTGTTGTCTTAAATTATAATCATCACGTTCTGCATTTGTATGTTGTGAAGTGTGTGTGATTGTGTTGCATGCATAATAATAATGCACAGCAATATTTTAACATTGCATACTGTCAATATTCAATATTTTTCACATCAATTTTAATGAATAAATTAAGGAAAAGAATTTAAGGCTAAATTTTAAATGAATTAATTTTAAACGAAATATGGAAATTATTTTTTATCACATCACTTTTTTTATTCTTTTGTTTTCAATAATTTTTCATAATATTAGAAATTTATTTCAAAATATTTGATTATTCTCTTATTGAACTAGCAAAATGATTTTGAAATTGAAATTATTATGGAACTAGTGAAATGATATTTGAAACTCAAAAATTGATCAGTTTAAAAAAAAAAAAGTTCAATAAACAAAATGTTCAATGCGAACAGATCAACGCGAACAGTTGTGTGTTGCTAGCAAGTAAACGATGATCAATAAGAATAATTTATCAATGAATCAAAAAGTGAAAAAGTTTGCTGTGGAAGTTTATTTTTGTGAAATTTCTACTTCGTAGTAAAGCCCATAAAATTAAAATTAAAGAAATCTTTATTTTCATTTTTTGGTTTCAATTGCTTATTAGTTTTTTATCGAGCAGTAATTAATTGTCAATATAATTTTCCTATTTAAAATTGAATTTATTTTTTCATCTGATAACAATTTCAATTTCAAATAATTTTGTTCATTTTAGTAATTGAATTAAATAAAAAAAAAAAAATGAAAGAAAAAGCTGATAGGTGTTAATAAGTAAATTTAGTGTAATTTCATTTTGTAAAAATTCCCTCATTTTCAAAGGCATTTCGCATTTTACACTATCGATAAAAATGATTGTTGTATTTAAGCCGCAACAAAACAATAATGAAATGTTGAAAACTTTAAAATTATATTATTTTACTCGAAAATTGTTAAAAAGATTTTTTATTTTATAAAACAAAAACTATTATAAATGCTTAGAAATATTATGAAAACAAAGTTTTAATTAATCATACTAGCTTTAATCAATTTTAATTTTCAAGCATTTAACATTTAATTAATTAATTTAAATTTTCAATCATTTAGAATTTGCTACTCAGATTTTAAGTATTAACAAGCAATGAATATAATTGGAAATGAATTTTTTTTATTTGATTTTATATACAAAAAATTTTCTTTTGTTAATTAATATAAAATCAAAAAAGAAAAATTGACAGTAAATTCTGTGAAGAAGAAATAATTTGAATTTCTAAAACAGTACTCTAGAGTATTGTGGAATTTCGTAAGGTATATTTATGCATTCTAGCAAAAGTAAAAATTTATAGGAAAAAATAAGAATTCAAATTAGGTACCAAATAAGAAAATAAAAAGAACAACCATCATAAATAGCACTAGCAAATTGGGGACGTGTTTTCGTAGACATATATAAGTTTAGTGACAAACAAAATATTTTGGAAAATTCCATAAACTATAGCAAGCTTTAAAAAAAATAATGGGAAAAATGTGCCACTAAATAATATATCTCATGCAAAACTATATTTAGCATTTAGCCTGGTCGCATTCAAAATAATTTTTTTTCCATCTCAAATTTTTGCTTAAACATTTTCCTGAGCGTCCAGTCAATAACACATAATGCTATTATACATTTATTTTATTTGAAATAATGCGGTCTTTTTCTCACTTTTCTTTTTGACAACATTCACTTCATGTCTTCATTCTTTTTTCAAAAAGAAAAGAAATTTAAAAAAAAAAAATCTTTTAAAAATTTTTTTACCTGTTCTTCTACTTCATTTAATATATTCAATTTATTCTAATTTAAAATGTAAATTTGTTTTTCTTCTTTTACTTTTTCTCTAAAATTTGTTTGCCTTTATTTTCTAGAAAACATTTGCTTATAATTGTTTATGTTAATTCTTTTTTTTTTTTTGTTCCATTGAAATAAAAAAATTTTTTCTTCGCTACATCACTGAAACATAAATTATCATTTCTGCAAACAAAACAATTTTTAAAACGGAAACAAAAAAAAAAGCGAAAAGGATCACCTTACAGAATCCATCAATCAAAATGAGCCCAGGAAGAGTGATGAGAAAAAAAACAAAAAAACTATTAAAATTCTTTCAAAAAAAAAGGGAGAAAATGAAACGAAAAAATAAAAAGTAGAATAAACTGTGTAATTTTTTAAGAAGTTCTTTATTAATAATTTTTTTTGAAGAAGAAAACGAAAAAGAAAAAGGTGAAAATTTTTTTTCCAAATTTTTTTTATTTCTGTTAACTAAATGAACAATTAATTGAATGAATGAAAGTAGATGATTTATCAAATCAATTTCATTTTGCAGCTAATAAATTAGCTTTCATAATTTTTCATCAATAACAATTGGTTAATATTTATTGACACATTGTTCCTGAATAATTTGTCATTATCAAACGAATTTTTAATCATTCATTTTGATCAATTAGATCATTCATCAATTTAAAATGATCATATGATAAATTAAAAACCAAAAATTATTTTAATCATTCATCTTTTTGTTTAGTTAAAAAACAAATCCAATATGGTTAATAATTTCTAAAAAAAAAACAAAAAAAAATTTTACAGAAAAATAAAATTGAATAGAAAAAAAAACTTCTTCATCATCTCTTTCTCTCTCTCTCCTGTCCGTTCTTTTTCCAAATTATTCCTCTCTCTGTCTCTCCTTATTCTAAATTATTTCTCTCTCTGTCTCATATCTCTCCTTTCCCTAAATTATTTTTTACTTCTCTTTCTTGGTGAAATAAATTTTTATTCCATTTCTTTTTTTTTTTGTAAAATTTTCGTATAAAAATAATCAAATTCCATTCCTCCTTTCTTTTTTTTCTGTGTTTATTTGATATTTATTAAAAAGAAGAAAGGAAAATTTTTTAATTGACAAAAAAATTTTATTTTTTTAGTTGTTTTTTTCTGTCTCTTTTCATTTCATTAAAAAAAAAAAACAAACTAATGGTAATTGTTAATTCATCAATTATCAAATTTTTCTTCCACTTTCTCTTCCTTTCATTTTTTGTTCTGTAATCAATGATAATAACTGATAAAGTGAAAATGAATGAAATATATTCTTCAATTTCCACAGAATTTTTTCCATTTATTGTTTTTTTATCTCTTTTCCTTTTTCTTTTTCCCTATTCAGAATCATTATTATCATCTTCTCTTCATTCTTATTATTTCATTCCGACACCAGTATTTAATTATTTCAGTTATTCATTTTAGTTTTTATTTGATTTCACATGTTAGCATCGTTGTCAACGAATATTTTATGGCTTTCTGCAAAATAAAAAAAAAAAATTTGTTCCATATTAATTATTTCATTTCATATAACAAATATTTGTTTTAAGATACTTTTTTTTTTTTAAAAATTTTCCTTCGTTATTTTATATGCAATGGAAATATAAGACAAAAGTAAACTTTGAATTTGTATAAATTACTTTTAAATATTTTACACAAATTTTTCAATTAAAACACAAATCATATTTTTCTGGTTTTCAACGCCAATTGAAATTATTTTTAATTAATATTTAAATGTAAATAAATGGCAAACAGCTTATATTTTAATATTTTTAGATGTTTATTACAGCTTGAAAATGTTTATTTTTTTAGGAATAATAGCAAATAATTTTAGTAATGTTTTGCAGGAATGCTTGCAAAAAAATTTTCTACAATGTTTAAAAGTAATTAAACAAGGAAAAAAACACTGGCAGTAATTTCAACTCGAATATTTTGAAACATAAAATATGAAAAACAGATTTGAAATGATTTTGAATACTAGCAGTAGCTTCAACTCAAATACTTTAAAACATGAAAAATAAACGTGGCACAAAAAATAACTCTAGTATTTGAGCAAAAAAAAAAAAAAAATATTTGAATTGAAATTAATTCCTTAAAATAATTGAATAAAAATAGATATTGTGTTTTTTTTTTTTAGCAATATTTTTCAAATGCTTATGTGTAACATTAACAAATAGTTCAATTTTAGAAAAGGCACAAAGAAGAAGAAAAATTTTTCTCTCTTATTTGCTTTAGTATCAATACAGTTTGCATAACGGGAATTTTACCACTATCATTTTGTGCAAAATATTTACTTTAATAAAACATGAGCATGTAAGAGAGGTGGAAAAATAAAAATGAAACGAAGATTTTTGAACTCACTATGAATCAGTAATTTTATTTCTTCAAAATTTTATTACTGAAAATGATTTTGTTATTAATTTGCCTCCGCAACAGCTGCTATGATGTGTAAACAGAAAGTGCTTCACTTTTTCAGTATATTATTCGTTTTGAATTTTTTGGATGGAAATTAATTTAAAATAGCCTGTTTGAATTGAAATTTATCTCAAATGTGAAATGTATATTTAATAAAAATTAATTTGGACTAAAATATTACATAGAAATTAATTTTGAATAGTAATGTTGAAATAAAAATTTACTTGGAATTTGAAATACTTGAATAAATATGAATAGAGACCAAAACATTGCATTTGAAATTGATTTGAGAATTATCGATCAGAAATTCTTTTCTAAATGTAAAAATGTAATGGAAATTTATTGGAATAGAATATTGAATAGAGATTAATTAGGGAAATGGAATGTTGAATAAAAATTAATTTGGAATAGAATAATGGAAGGTAATTTGAAATGGTGTACTAGATAATAATCTAAAATAGGATTTTGAATGAAAGATAATTTTGCAGTGGGATATTGAATAGAAATTAATCTAAAATATTTCGAATAGAACAGTGGATAACAATTTAGAATAGAACATTGAATGGAATTTGAAATAGAACGTTGGATTAGAAATTATTTTACAGTATTGAATATTGATTAGATGACTTTATCTTAAAATTCGAATGTTGATTAAAAATTTATTTAGAATTGAATATTTTGTGATTGTTTGAAATAGAAATAAAAATGATACTATAGAATTATGAAATGAAAAATGTAAAGTTTTTGCACTGAAATATTAATGCATTTCAATTTAAATACTTTCCTTCCCTTAACTTTCCTCTTTTTTTTGTTATTCTATTTGTAAATTATTTAAGTGGTAATGATTGGAAATTGATCTAGAATAGGACTATATTTATAGCATCTTTTCCAATTCAAATTATCCCCAAAATATTCGACTTCAGATTAATTTTTAATATTTCAAATTAATTTCCAATCAATACTATCTTCTAAATTATCTTCCATTCAGTATTCTATTTCAAATTTTATATTTAGTACTCTATTCTAAATTATTACCAAATATTCTTTCGCAAAAGTGCGATAGTTAAAAAGAAGCACAATAATTATTGCTACTGAAATACTTTTTAATATTTATATTTGGCAATGAAAATGTCGATGACAACATTCAACGATATGTACTTATAAATTGACATCTATCATATTCATCAGAATATGCATAACATAGCATGTCAGCAGGCTGCCATTTAGAAACAACAGTTTTTACTTCATGATAACTTTAGTGTGAATTATAGACAAACTATAGGATTGGTATATGTGAAATATAAGAATTGAAATTTTCAAATATTAAATAAATGTTAATTAAATTAAAAAACGCTATAATACGCAGCTGAAATTCAATAGCTTCATTGATCTAAAGAATATCATTTATTGGACTTGTGATTTTTTATAAATGTTAGGAATTAATTTTAATCACCGAATAAAATTAATTAAATTAAATAAATTGAAATCGAAATAATTAAAAATCTCATTATTTTAAGCAACTGATATATAGTTTGTTATTCTTTTGTTAGTAAAAAAAAGATTAAACTTAAATAAATTTCATAGCTTTCCTAATTTATCATTTCAAAAGTGTATTAGTTTTATTTAAATTTCAGTTATTAATGTTCTGATTTTTTCATTGAGAATTAATTATTTTGCTTTAAGAACATTATTACTTTTAAAATTTTGTTGAAAAAGTTTGCTTTCAAATAAAGGAACTAATTAGCATAAACATCTTTTTTTCATTTCCAATTATAATTTAACATGTTTGCGATTGACTAAAATAAAAATCATATTTTGCAATTCAATTAAAAACAAACAAAGTTCGTCCGTCTTGTTTTCAAATGTTCAACTACATGGGTAAAAAGCTTGAAATAGAACCAAAAATATGAGAAAGGAAATTGATTTAATTTAGGACACAAGAAAAAAACAAAAGGAATTAATATTTTTCTCATTTTATTATCATTATAATATTCAATATCAGTATATATATATGCATAAAATATCTATTTTGCAGTATTCTATATCTACATCTATATCTATATATATATATATATATATATAGTAGATAGATAGATAGATAGATATTTATTTCCTTATTTGTTATTCTCATTTTCGTTTATTTTTTTTGCTGAAAAAAATTTCAGGGCAATTTGCCTGGTGCATTACTTTAAGTATTATATTATTTGCTAGGCTTATTGCTTTTTTTTTCACAAACTGATTTGTTCCATTTACTGTTCCCTTCAAATTAAATTGAAAAATTTATGAGTTTTCTCCAATTTTTAAATTTTCATTTTGACACTACATTATTTATTGATAGGCGTCATTCTTCATTTCGCATTTTAACTTATTATAAATTTCAATTCATCAGTTTTAACATCGTTCACTGTGTCAATTTTGCGCATGTTATGCGCTATTCAGTTCTTGAATAACTATTTCATTTTTCTTTTTTTTTAGTATTAAATTTAATTTTAAAAATATCTCCAAGAGAATATTGAATATCAAGGGGATTTTTTTTAATTTTAGGTTATTAAATTACATTTTAATTTAATTTCAATGCATTCAAATATTGCAAAAAAAGCACGTAAAGAAAAATAAATTTGATGTGAATAAATATTTCAGTTTTATATGATTTCTTGATCAGTGAGTGTTTCTTTAAAATTTCGCATCAAAAAAATTTTTCCGTATTTTTTTTACATTTTAAAAATTAAAATAAAATTTCTTTTTTAATGAAATTTTTATTTGGTGCAAATTTTAGGAAAGACAAAAGATAATTTTTTTTTTAATATATATTTTTCAATTTTTTAAATTTTAAATTTTTATTTTTTTTCTCTTCTCAAGTCCAGACAAATTTTGTTTCTTTCAAAATAAAATAAAATTGAAAGTATTGTCGCTTCATAAAGTTATTTCAAGAATGCTATCGTTAAATATCTTTCATCAGTTGAAAAAAGCACAAATGAAATATTAGCATGGAAGACATATTAGGGAATTACGTTGATAGCAATAAATGCGAAAATTGGAATATTAAAGTCTTGAATATTTATCAAAAATTAATTTTTCATTTTTCATTTCGGTAAAAATAAATCCAAAAAAAAATACAACTATTTGCCAGGAAACAATTTTTTTACTTTGATCTTTTCTGATCAAAACTTTTTTTTTAAATTTAAAAAATTTGTTTTTGTTTTATGATGTAATTATTATGGCATATAAATTTTTTTCTTCGTTCTTCAAATTTTCTTTTTCATTAGATTTTTATTTTTTTTAATTTCTCTTTTCTTCAGACTTTAAAGTGACCGAAGTAATACACAAAATTAATAATGCATAGTTATATGCTACTGTAATTGCAACATTTGTCTGAGAATAACATCATATTTTTATAAATAATTAATATTTTGTCAGACGTTTTGCATTAATAAAGATTGATAATTGAAAACTATTTCTTCCGTTCGTTGTTCTTTCTTTTCTAGCAAATTCGAATAGTTACAGTTGTAATTGCAATTAACTATAATTTTCATTCAATTCTCTAAATAATTAATATTATTTTTTGAAAAGTTTTTAGTATTCAAACATCCATTAAAGTTATTGTTATTGATTTATTACTGCTACTGGAATAGCAAAAACAATAAAAAACAACAGCAATAACAACAACAACAACTATTACTGCTACTACTACTGGTATTACTAATATTACTACTACTGCCACTGCTATTACTACTATTACTATTACTGCTACTATCATTACTGCTTTTATTATCACTACTACTGCAATCAGTATAATTAATATTCGCCATTTTATTAAGATTTTAAACAGTGCAATGTTGTCCGAAAGCAAAATGGAAAGGAAAAAAGATTGATTTCAATGAAATTTTATTATAATTAACAAAATTTAAAAAAAAAATCTTTTTTTTTGAAAGTATAAATGCGCCGACTGAAATATTTATGCTCATCGCTACATGAATTTTTCAGTGGTTTATTCCGTACAGTATCAGGTTTGTATTTATGCAGATTCCTTTTTTTTTTCGTTTTAAAAATTTGAAATAATCGATTCAGTTTTTTTTTTGAAGCAGTTGCATCGTGTAATATTTTAGCATCATAATTTGCAATTCATTTTGGAGCAAAAAAAAAAAGTTCTAGGAAATATTTCGTAAATACCAATAAGCTAATTATTATTTTACGGTATTTTTTAAGGATATTTGATAATGATTCCCACCAATGATTCTTTCCTATTCAGGTCATCATCCCATTGATATACTATTGGAATTCCATCGCAACTTTATTGTTTCCACTTTTTTCCAACAATTATTTTTCAACTAATTTAGATTCCTTCTTCTTATTCATAGCTATTCTGATTTTTTCCTGCGCAATTTACCGCTCATTTACCATTTACCAACAATTTAAGGATAACGAATGCAATTAAAATTGCAAATTGCTGATATTCATTTAGTCAAAAACGATTTGAATTATAGGAGAAAATGAGCAATAAGAAAATCAGAGTGAGAACTAAGTTTTTCGCCCCTTAAATGAAATATAAATGGTCGATATTTCTTGTACAAGCAATCGGAGTGATATAATTTGATTGGAATTAAATCATTTATCGATTACAACTAATTCATTTATCGTTTAAATGAATCAATGAAATTTGTTAATCATTTTGTCGAGAAATTTTCAAGTCAGTTTTTTAATTTTATGGAATAAATATACAATCCATAATTTAATTCCTTTTTTCCTGCTTTTGCCGGATTCTTTTTGGTATTTTTTATTTTTCTAACCATCCATGTTTCTATAAGTTCCATTTATTAATACTAACAATTCTTGAGTTATTCTTATCAAATCAAATGCTTGTTTAGGTTTAATACATACTAATACTTTTTAGTATTTAAAATTTTTTTTCAAGCTAATTATTTAATAAAATGATTTGCTGTTTCATTGAGAATAAAAAAAAAAAGAAAGAAAGAGAAAGAGTAAAAAGAAAAAGTGAAAATTATGTGAGAAAATAAGAAGGAGAAAAAGAAAACGATAAAAGTAAAGAGAGGTGGAAACGAAGTTAATTACTATTAATGAATCTTTTAATTATATGTTATAGAATTTAACGATACGAAATAATTCACCACAATTAATGAATCTCTTTAACGATGCCAAACAATTTATTACAATTAATGAATCTGTTCTTAATTAGGCTTTACTGAATTTTGAATGATATCTCAATGATTCTGTATGTAATAAAATTAAAAAAATTTCACTTACTAATACTAATGTAAATAGAATTATTTGCATTCAAAAATATTAAATTTATTTAATTGCAAAATTTTAATTTAGATAAAAATTAAGAAAAAAATAATAAGCTAGTGATTTAATATAAATGAAATCATCACATTCAACAATGTTGACATAATTTTATTCGACAGTTTAAATTTAGATGAAAAAAATGTTCATATCAGACATCATTGATTCATTGAAAATATGTCATTTTTGGTTGTCAACTTCACCAGCGACAAATGACATAATCAATAAAATTCTCGTACCAATGAATGAATGAATAATAAATGATTGAATAAATGAATGAATGAATGAATGACTGAATAACTGAATGACTGAATGATTGATTGAATGAATGGATGAATGAATGACTGAATGATTGTTTGGGTGGTTGGTTGGTTAGTTGATTGGTTGGTGGATTGGTGGGTTGGTTGATTTATTGTGTCGAGAAATTATTTACGAATGAATTTGCAAATAAGCATGTTTCATTCAATGATACATTCATAAACATACATATATAGCACATACAACTCATATATATACACACACATACTTTTATGAATATACGATTTGCCGTTATAACTTTGTATACATTTTTATGGAATGAAATTTCATTTTTTTTTTCTTTCATTTAAAAATTTTCACAAATTACAAATTGCCAAAAAAATTGATTAATATTATTGTGATAATAGAAAATGTTAAATGATAATGATTACATAAATAGGAATATTTATAATCATTTTTTAATTTATTTTTTTTTTTTAATTTTTTATTATCAATTATTAATGTTAATAATTTGCTATTTGAATTTAAAGATATTATTATTTGTTATTTGTTTAAATTTGATATTAAATTGAAATAATAAAAGTGATAGATGAATGTATATAAAGAGAAGCGACAACTCATGAGCCTGTTGGAAAGCGAGGACAGAAAAAAAAAAAAAATAGATATTTCAATTTCAAGAAAAAAAAAAGCGAGAAAAGTTGCATTGGTAAAGGGTTAATGAAAGAGAGAGAGAGAGAGAGAAGGGTAGAGAGAGAGGGAAAGAGAAAGAGAGAAAGAGTAATGATAATGGAAAGGAAGAAAATCTAAAAGGAGGAGGACCCATGGGATGTTTTCGGTACATTTTACTTGGAATTTCGTCGCAATTTCGTCAACTCTTTTCTTCTCTTTACTCCAATGTCATTTTAATTTTATATAAAACTTTTTTTCTTTTAACTTTTTTTTTCCTTTTTGCTAATTAATTAATTATTTGAAAAAAAAATGAAAATGAGGAAACAATTGTGTTTATTACAACGATATAAGAATACTATCAACAGTGATGCAATAATTATTAGTTAGCATTTAACATATATATTTTTTATTTGCTTAATATTTAATAGGTATTGTTCTTTTTTTTTTTATTTAATTAATTTTTATTTAATTAAATTTGTTATTTAATTAATCCATTATTTGTTTTGTAAATTTCATTTTAATGACACAATTTTCTCTTACTTTTTTCCTTCAACACTCTTTCACAGTTAATTTATTGATAGATTAATTAGTTTAAATTAACCACTGTATTCTATCATTCTTTATTTGAAAGCTGGTAGTGCTGAAAATCGTTGTAAAAATAATTTGTTGAAAAAATATTGAATACAATTTTGCTTCCTTTTTTTTTTTTATTCCGTAAAGCTTTTTTTTTTAGCAATTTCAAATTTTAAAATCATTTTTTGATTAATGAATCTCTTGAAGAGATCAAACATAAATGATGTCACTTCGTCTTAGAATTTTTTTTTAACGATATTAAAAAAGTTAGTTTTTATTCATTTTTTCTTTTTCCATTAAAACTTTCAAGTGTAAAATTATTTTTTAATAAGGATTTAAAGATTTAATAGACAAGGCTTTCAATAATGTAATTTTATTTGATTGTAATAAGAACCAAAAAAAAAAATAATTTAAATGTGTTTTTTTTTTATCTCTCTTAAATTATGGTTGAAAAGAAGAATTGTTTGATAACATAAAATTTTCATCATCAAACAATTCCTTCCACTTTCATTGTGTTGTGACAGAAAGTTTGTCAATTATTATTGCATGTTTTTGCTGAAATTTTTCTCAGTGAACTTTATTCAAACTGTCAACAAATTTTATCCAATTGATGATGATGATTTTTTTCAATAATCACATGATCGATAACAGTCAATCAAATTATTTTTTTCCTATGCTTGAAATTTATTTCAATGTATTATATCATTAGCAAAAAATATATATATATATATATATGTTCAATTTTAGTAAATAACTTACAGAATTTTTTTTTTTGCAATTTAATTGAAATTCAACAGGAAAAAATTGATGATTTGAATTGCAAAAAAAAAGCAAGAAATAAACATTTTGCCTTCGTTTGCTAATTTTTTTTGTTTTTTATGAATTTAAATTGCTACTTTTATCACTGTAAATAGCAGCAGAAGGAATTATCATCATAAATGAATGACATATATTAGAAATGATAATGATAATAGGGATAGTGATAAAACTTTCATAATGTAAAATTTAACGGATGAGGAGGAAAAAAATTTTTAACATGTACTTTTTTCTCTAATTTTTTTTGTTTTTTTGAATTTTGCTTTTACTTTTTTCTAAAATGCTATCTTTGATGAGATTTACGGGACGAGAGGAATAGCAACATAAACTAATAACTTAATTCTGTAACAAAAGTTTTTCGATAGAGAGTGATACAGCAGCTAAACATAATTCGAATGTGTAGTGAAAAATCATTGATGACAAGAGTAGTTAATGATGATTGGTATTTAATATTTAATTGAAAATATGTTGAAAATTCTCAATGAGGAAAAGTACTTCTGATGATCATTCTCTAGATTTCATCATTTGATTTATTATTATTCAATTCTATTTGATATATACTTTTTTTTTCTCATATATTCTAATAAGAAAAAAAAACCAGGAAAATAAGAAAAGAAGACAGAATAGGATTGATAAAAAAGTTTCCTAAATTTTTGTTAGTACTACCATTAATTAAATCAATAATCAATTTTTTGAAACAACTATACGACTAATAATCTGTTCTTTTTGTAACAACTGTACGGCTAATAAGCTGATATTTGAAATCACTATACGACTAATAATTTGTTGTTTTGAAACAATAAACTGTACCGACTATGTTGATAATTTAATATTTCAACAAAAAATTTTGCAAATGCAAAAATTTGCATTTGCAAAATTTTTAACTAGCATCATTCTAAGCTTTTTCATTATTGACTAGTAAACAATTTTATGTCAGTGAATATTATTTATTCACAACTAAATCATTGTGTAGAAATTTTCATATTTATTTCCATAAAAATTTTTCCATATAAAATTTAATTTGCAATTCGATCAATGTAAAAATGATAAGCTTAGCAATCACTGAATTTCATCATCTCTATCTTACTACCATCAAATATTCAAAAAAAAAAAAGTATATAATTGAAAATTTCACTCATTTATAATTGCAGTCATTTTCTTTTATCTGAAAAGTTTTCATTTTGTTTTTCTTTTTCAAATTTTATACTTTCAAATATTTTTTTCTTTTGTTTTTACATTTCTTTCTTTTTTTTTGAAGTAAAAATTCACCTGTATTACCTGCAATTAATTTTTGAACATTTTTTTTTTTTGTTTTCGTTAAATTATTTTTTCTTTTTTTCTTTGCACCGAGAAATTTGGATGATTCTTTTTGCTAATAGAAAAAAAGAGAACGGATAGAGAGAGGGGAAGAGAGAGAGAGAGAGAGAAAATGAATGAAAGAATTAAAGGTATAGAAGTAAACATGAAAGAAATAAAGAAGAATGAGGGGAAAAAAAAACAAATATGATTTATTTCAAGCAATTCCGTTATTTTTTCTTTTCTGTCTTTCTCTCTCTCTCTCTCTCTTTCTCTCTCTCTTACTAGCTATTGCCCGAAGTGTAGTAATTTCATCTACCAATTTCGCAGCAATTTCAAATGCCTTAAGCAATAGATATATATATATATGAGTAATGAATAATTTTCTCATTTCAAGTTTTCTTTTTAAATATTCATTTCAAGTATTTTAATATTTCAGTTATAATTTAAGTATCGCTCAATTTTTTGCTGTAATAAAAACAATAAGTAATATGTTAATTTTTTTGTTATGATTAAATTGTAGTTAGATTTTAAATTAAATAATAATTCAAAAAAAAAAAAAAATATATGCCACTATTACTGTAATAATATTATTATTGAAAATTTCATTTATTGAGTAATTCCTTAGAAAGAATTCATTTTTGAAAAATCGAATTTTTTATTTTTTTTTTCGTTTGTGTTTTTGATCGATAAAATTTAAAAAGAAAAAAAAATTTTTTTATCCAATAAAACATTCTTACAAATAATTCATCTTCTCTTTCTAACATTAGTTTGATCGAAAGAATTACTTTTGATAAATTTGTCAAGAGAAAAAGGAAAAAAAAAGAAGCACAAATTAATTTGCTTCGTTCATTGTAATTTGTATTTTACCTGAAAAATAGTAATAATTGAATTAATCAATATTTCAATAAATTTTTATGATAATTTAAGCATTTCAAGCTGTTTACATAATTGCAGGTGTAAAAATAAACATATTGGTAAATGATTTTTTTTTGCTTTATTTTAATTGTTTCATTAAATGTAATTTAATGATTGATCGATTAATTAATCTGATATATCTCAAGGATTAATTTGATATATTTCGAGGCAAATCCATTGATAGTAAAACTTAATTTGATAAATCTCGCGGATTAATTTGATATATCTTGGGGATTAATTTGTTATATCTCGGGAATTGATTTGATATATCTCGGGAATTGATTTGATATATCTTGGGAATTAATTTGATATATCTCGGGGCAAATCCATTGTCAGTAAAACTTAATTTGATAAATCTCGCGGATTAATTTGATATATGTTGGGGATTAATTTGTTATATCTCGGGAATTGATTTGATATATCTCGGGNATGATTGATCGATTAATTAATCTGATATATCTCAAGGATTAATTTGATATATTTCGAGGCAAATCCATTGTTAGTAAAACTTAATTTGATAAATCTCGCGGATTAATTTGATATATCTTGGGATTTAATTTGATATATCTCGGGAATTGTTTGATATATCTCGGGAATTGATTTGATATATCTCGGGGCAAATCCATTGATAGTAAAAGTAAGTTAATACTTCGCTGCCTGCATTGTATATTGATAAATGAGAGAGCTTTGCAGCTAAAGATATTTTAGTATATATATATATATATATATATATATCACATTTATTATTGCTATCATCAACAATTTCATTTTTTCACAACTTTTTCCACTCATCCCACTCTCATTATCACACTGTACCATACAACTTTATTTCTCCGCTCTCTCTCTCTCTTTCTCCACTCTACCCTACTCTCTTTTTTTTTTAATTCCTTCACTAACGATATTTACACTCTTTTTTACGCCACCATCCATTCTATCTCTAGCTTACATTTTTTTCTTGCACTCACTCCATCCATGTTTCACGCTTACATAGTTACTAATTTTGTAATGGAAAAGAAGAATATTTGAGTTCAATCGATTGAGAAATTTTATCAATTAAAAGTATTTAAATTCAATGCATTGCAAAATTTATTAGTTTTATTTTTTATGTTGAAAATGCAATCATTTCTCTTTCCAAAATCATTTTTTGTTTTTTCCATTTTTTCACTTTGTTTTTGTTTTTGTTTTTTTCTTTTTTTTTCTCTCTCTCTCTCTCTCTAAGCTATCTATTTGTACATCAATTATTTATCTGCTAAATTTTCAATTCTTAACAGCAGTAGTATCTGTTACTTTCTGTTGGTTAAATATTAGTTGAAATGAGGAAAAAAAAAGAATAATGATAAACACATTTTTATTTTTTCTTACAAATAATATCAGATTATTTTTTCAACTAATTTCATTATTTATTTACTAAAGATTACATTATATTTGTTTACTAATTATTTCATTTTGTTTCTTTTCCGGTTGATTAATTTTGCTAAAATTAAAGAATGTAAAATTTTTTTCAAAAGTTTATTTTTTGCAATACTTTGAAATCTAGAAATAATTTTATTTAATCACTCGCACATATATCTCAAGTTAATTTTTATCTATTTTTCAATGAGCTTAATTTTTTAAATTATTTTAATTGACTGAAATTAATTACTTATTTAGTAATTGAAACTGTTACAATGAAACAAATTGAAAAATAAAATCAAATCAAATAAGACAATGATTGTCACTAAATTGTCATTGATTTCTTTTAATGAAATTTTTGTAATTTTTATTACAGTGTAAGTTAAAATAGTGATAGGTGCACGATGATCAATTCCATTGTGGTGTGTGTGTGTGTGTGTGTACAGAAATGATGCGCATGACAATTTTTTTCATGTCACCATTTTCAATGATTATTTTACTAATTGCTCAAATTTTTTTACTCTTCATTATTATCATTGGTATTACCATCACTATTATTAATGTTGTTTATTCCCAATTATTATAATTATATTTCATACATAATAAACATTCTTTTGCAGCATTAAAAAAACTATGTAATTAACTTAAAATTAATTTCTCATTTACAAAGCTTTTCAGTGCTTTAGTAATTGTTTCAAAATTAAAAATGGTTTTCCATTACAATATTTCTTATCAATTAATTAATTAAACTTTTTTGCTACCTTACGATAGCTTTTTTTTTGAACTCCTTTAAAATAATTTTCCTAAATTAACAAAAATATTCTGGAACGAAAAAAAACTTTGTGAAATAAACAATAAAATTTTAAGCTTCTTTTTTTTTTTTTTTTTAGATAATAAAATAGGAAAGAAAATTGATGAAAGATGAGAGAGAAAGAAAAAAGAGAGAGGAAAAATGCTAAAAAGTAAGATAAAATGCTAAATTTTTATCCAAAATACCCATGTATGTATGTATATATATGCAAAAGTTTTATGCAAATACATTTTGTCTTTTGATCTTTCTTTTTCCAAATATTTTATGACGAAAAATTTTCTTACATTGCATAAATTGCATTCCATTTTGGTAAAAGAGGATTTGTTGAATGGTTAGAATTGTTCTATTTTTCCTTTCAGCTAATTTTAAATTTTTTCCCACATTTTATTTGACTTTTATACAAAAATTTTTGTACAAATAAAATAGGTTTTATAAGAAGGAAAAAATATCTTTTTTTTGCTTTTGTTTTCAAAAAAAATTAAAATAAATTTAATCAAAATTTTTATAGTATTTAATTTATGCACGTGAAATTTAATTTTTGTTGATTTAGAAAAAAATTTTTTTTTTAAAATTCTTTGGGAACATTTGCTAAATTGAATCATTAAATTTGTTGTGAGTTTGTTTCTCTTTTGCAACATTTCTTCTTATTTCTTTACTCGTATCAAAGAAAACCGTTGAATTTGGGAAAAGTGAGATTTATCCAAATAAAATTGTTTTATTTAAATCATATTTTTGAGAACTGTAAATTTTTAATAGAATTTAATTTTCCATCAGCTATAAAATAATTCATCCTATTTTTTCCATCCATTTAAAATGACAATTATGGCAGTGAAATATACTAGTATAATTGATGTCCTCATAATTAATATTAATTAGAAAGAATTTCTTTTACCTTTTATGGTTGGAAATTTTTTAGCAAATACTGCTTGAGTAACTGTGTTATTTTTCTTGTTATTTTATTAAAATTTTTTTATCAACTCTAATAGAATTAAATTTACTGAAATATCGCTAGTAATTTATTAGTAAACCCTGTTAACAACAAATAAAGTATTTCTGCTTAAGATTTGAATTATATTAATTTCTTTTAGAAAAAACAAGAATAATGATGATAATCAAAAGCTTTTAGTGGTAATAATAATAATATAAATGTAGTGATAATAATAATGATGATTTAAGGTTACAAATTTATCGCTTAACATTAGTTCATTTATCTATTACAGTCAGTCTTCAATGTTTCTTTTCGTTTAATTTCATTAAATTTTAATTTAGCAAACTTGTCGCTTTTCTCTTTTCCATTCCCCAATAATTAATTTTCATTTGATTTAATTGTTTATCATCAATTCATATGTAAGAAAAATAAAGTGATAAAAAAAGAAAAAAACAGAAAGAACAGAAAGCATTAAAGAGACTTCGTTAGAGGAAAAACAGGTAAGAGAATTAATTGTAGTGAAAAATATCTTCTTTTTCTTTGCTCATTAAAACCATTAATTTTTTTTTCTATTTTACTTTTTATTTTACTCTCAGAAAATTTTTTCAATTTACTCAAAGTGCACCACCATCCCTCTAAAGATGTACTTTACCACAAAATTTCTCTCACAATTTTTTTATTTTGAAGCAAAAAAAAAAGCATTTCTGATGTCCTTCTATTATTACTGTTGCCACCGTTTATTTGACGTACGCAAAGATTTCTCAACGTTTATTCATTTTTGTTGTCTATTTAATATTTCTTATTAAATCGTTATTGCTTTATCTTCTCGTTTACTTTTGTCGTTTTTAGATTTATTTGGAAAAAAAAATTTGTTTTTTTTTAGATTTCTTTTTTTTCTTTCATTCTTCTATTCTTCCTTTCATTCATTTACTTACTCATTTATTTTATTAATTGCTTTCATCTAAAAGAGGAAAAAAGTGCATGAATAGAGAAAGAAAAAAAAAATTTTAAGAAAAACTTAAAGCTATCAATTCTTTTTAAATACTTAAAAAGTGAAAGAATATACAAAAACAAAAAAAAAATGTTTACTGAAAAGCCAATAATTTCAGCATTTTTCATTAAGATCAATAGATAAAATGTGTCCTTCACATATATATATTATATATATATATTTTTTTTGTTTTTCCCTTCAATTTTTTTTTTTTTTTAAATGAATTAAGCTTTTTTAATGGTCTCATTTTTTTTTCCAATACTTTTTTCATTCCTTTTTTTGGCTCAAGTATTTCTGTTAAAATATATTTTTCTTTTACATATTGATATTTGTAGGCATCAATTTTCGTCTTTTTCTTGTTATTATTATTACCGTTATTATTATTATTATTACTATTATTATTATTGCTATTATTTTTACTATCATTATTAACAGATTTTTATTTTTGCAAATAAACTTGCATAAATAATTAATTTCATATCAATATAGCATGCAGCAGTATCTCATTTCAATAATTTTTACGTAAATAAGAAATTTATGATTAATATTTGAAGACTTTCATTCTTGGTTAGTATTATTTTAATTTGACTGCACTGTTTTTTTTTATCAATTACTTTCATCTGTTAATTAGTTATCTGCTTTTTTACCTTTGTTCACCATTCATATTGTTTATTAGTTTGGTTTATTAATTTTAAATTATTCAAATACTTTTTTTTATTATTTAATATGTATATTTGCGACTTCCCAATTATCTTTACTTATTATTATTTTAATCAATATATTTGAAATTTGCGTTTCATTCCTCGTTTTGAAATTCCTTTAAATTAAATTTTATTATTTATTAAAATTCGTCATAGGACAATACTTATGATTATCAAGTCTATTATGGCTGCCATTTTGATCATTTGATGTCCAAAAAAATGCTAGCAATGGAAAAGATAGAACACTTAAATTAAAATAAAATCTGAGAATTGATAAGTAAAATCAAAATGATTTGTGTTAAACGAGTATTTTTTTTGCCCTTACGGCCAAAGCATTTTGTTGAAAAAATTTCTCATATTGGCATTTTAGGAATTTCTGTTATTTAAATAAAGTAATTATTGATGTTTTTTTAAGTATTTAATTTAAAAAAACACGGAAAAAATAAATTGGTTGAAATATCAAACATCCCGTTATTTATTTGCTTTATTATAAATTGTAGGAATAAGAAATCGTTCTTTCCGTTTTTTATAGCTGAAATTAAAAACTAATTAATTCATTATTTTATTAATGCTAATATATTTACTGGGAACAATTATCATTAATTAATCCTGGCTCACTTTTAATTTATATTTCGTTTTTATTTTTTTTTCGAATTTTTTAGAGAATATTTTATCTTTAGTCTTTATGTTGCTTTGCTTTTCTTATTTACATTTTCATGTATATATTTAATAAGTTTCTGAAATAAGAAATAGGAAATAAGACAACAATTCAAATTTGTATTTAAGTTTACTTAAAGCATTCACCAATTTTTTCCATTTTAACATGAATATTGTTATAATTCCATTTTTTTATTGCATTAGTGTCAAAAACTTTTGGCCTGAATAATTCTCTAGCTATTTGCTGCACCATTGATTGATCTTATCTGAGCATAGCTTTATTTGTCCCTAGGCCTATTGTTTATGTCTTATATAGGCATTGAAAATCTATGCTACTCCATTCCCAAGATGCCGATGCTACTCGTTATATGCTTTTCCTCTTTTTACTTTTTGGTCTTTTGGCAATTTGTCAACTTTGAAATTTAGTCTTTTATTTTAAACAGCCCTTCACCATCTAATTAATTTTTGTTGTTTTGAGGAAAAAACCAAACTGTCATTCTTTGTCCAAGAATTTCGTAATTAAATCACTTAATTTTGGCATCTGAAATTCAGATTTTCATAGCATATATTTTAACCAAAATTTTAATATTGAAATTTATATTTATTATCAATCAAACAATTAACTGATTTTTATAAAGAATTGTAGCCAAAATCAATCCAATAAATCGTATCATATAAAGCAGTCATATTTTCAATCATGAGATTTGTATGTTTGCCAACATAAACAATATTATGGTAAGCAATCATGTATTACCGAAAACATTACTACTACCGATAACATGCATATATACATTATTGTGTAATTAAATGATATAGAATTAAAATTAAAATATTTGAAACAAAAAATTCATTCGAAAATATTACTATATTTCATTATTATATTCGAAAACGTTACCGTTCAAATCCTGCTTATTTCTTTCTTTCAAAAAAAAATTTATCTATTTTTTGTTTTTTTATATTTCAAGCAAAAGTTTCTTCGCCATTTTTGATCAATTCTCATAAAATACCATTGGAAAAGTGAGACCAGTTTCGTCGTTTGCAAACAAATTTTTTTTGTCATTCTTGTTCATTCATTTGCAAAATATCGTTGACACAAAAACTTCGCCAGCTGAATTTTAAGTAGAAGCAAATCTTAATTTGATAAAATATTACAATCATTCTTAGCTAATGTTTTTCTTAGCCTTTTTTTTGCTTGCTTCCAATTGCTTACTAAGCAAAATTTAATTTCGTAAAATATTACAGTCATTCTTAGCTAATGTTCTTCTTGGCTAATGTTCTTTTTTTTTTATTGCTTATTTTTAATTTACTAAGCAAAATTTATAAAACCATTTCCTCACAATTAATTTCGTATCATTTCCACGCACGCATAGCCGTTAGGTTCTAGTTTTCCAACGATTGTGCAAAAGAAGCATTTTTATTCTGTAAAAAAAAATTCAAAAAATTTTTTTGTTATCGAATATTGAAAAATTATTTACTTATCGTCTTTTTTTTTGTTTTAAAGTTTCCTTAAATGACATTAGAAATATTTGAAATTCTTTTCCATATTTGTCAACTAATTCTTCTTCATATTTAAAAAATGTATAAAAATAATAAATTAATTTTCTGAATTGAAAATTTGATCCATCAATAGTAATATATTAATTCATTAAGATAATGAGAAAGTAAAAAGAAAAAAAGAATTGGCAAAGCTTAATAATTTGGAAAAAAAATTGAAAAAAAATTTGAATATTATAGAAATTCAACCTTTGATAATTATAAAATTTTTTATTATATATTTTTTTTCATTGCCTTTCTATTCAACTTTTAATTTTCCTCGTTTCATCTCAGTTCATTTTTTATTATTGCATATTAAAATTTTATATATTTGAAAAGAAACGGTGAAAAAAAATGAGTTATCAAGAAAATGAAATATATGGGTAACAAAGTAAATGTATGGTAAGTGTCGTGGAAGTAATTTGTTGATTTGACGTAATAATCAGCATAAGATAAATTATGAAGACGGAATCGCTCAAATTCAATCATTGATGATTCCATTAGTGTAGAGAAATTCGGAGAGGAAAAAATCCTGGGAAGTTCTGAAAACGTTCTGGGAAAAATAAGATTTTCAATTTACGCTAAACAGTCCTAAAAAAGATTTGTCATAGATAAAGGACTACATATATATATAGATAGAAAATTATACCATCATAAATGAGTGCTTTACCTGTTACCATAAAAAATGTGATGATTTAGAAACTAGTAATAAACGATGAAGCCTTATAGCGTTTACAGCATATTGCCGAAATAGAAGATTTGCATTCGAAAAAGTATATTTAATTAATTATGCAATGAAAAATTATAAACAATACTTTACGCATCATTCTTTTCAATATGAAACAATTGTAAAAAAAAAGCTTGTAATGTAAAAGCCTGTAAAAATGCTTGTAAAAAAGATTACTGTAATTTTTCTCGATAGTAAACAATTTTTGTTTTTTTCATTCATAATAATTAATTAAAAGTTAGTAAAATTTGGTGCATGAGTAAAAGAAGCATGGATTATAAATTTCTCATAAATCAATTTATCATTTATTAAATATGCTACACTTTGCAAATATTTTAATTATTTTGTAATCGCTACGATTCACAATGAACATATCAGATGTTATGGTTACTTAATGTAAATATCATAAGTTACGATATTTTATAAAAATTGCAAATACTTTGCTTCTTTTTAAATTGATCTGTAAATTAGAAAACAAAAAAAAACTTTTATATCTATAATGTCAGATTAATATTGAAAAAAAAATATTTTTTAATTATTTCGAAATAAAAAATTTTTAATTTTTCATTTTGTTTTAATTTTTCCAAAAATTGCTTCTTATTTTGTTGAAATTTTAGTCAACAAAATAATTTGAATAATAGGAAGGAAGATGGAAGAAAAAAAACAAATTCCATGGAATTATTTTTAAAGAAATTCTTTTCGGTTACTTGATTAAGAAAACGAAAAAAAGAGGAAAAGAACTTGATCATTTAAAAAGAAAACTAAATGGTAAAATTATATCTTGCCATTCAACAACGCTACAGCATTTATGATTTCAGCTTTAATACATTTAATGTCGGTTTATCATTTTTAATTCCAGTTTTATCCAATAGTCGCTTTAAAAAAAAAAAAAAAAGAAGTTATAATAGAAATAGAAAAATAGAAAGGAAAGAGGAAAAAAACGAAAAATTGCAGCTCTTGAGAATTGAGAATTTCCTTTTTCATTTTTCTTTTCTTTCGCTTCTCCTTTTATGTTTTTCTTTTTTGTGTCTGCTTTTTTGAATTTTTCATATTTAAATTACGACTTTTCAGAAATATCATCTGTTTAAATGAGAAGGCTTAAGATGATGAAGTTTTAGTGCCGAGATTGATAAGCCTTATCATCTTAAAAGATGATAAAGTTCTCTTTGTTAGAATGATAAGGTTTGATCCGCAAAGATGAACATCCTAATAGATGAAGCTTTATTATATTTCTAATGAGCTGCTACACTATTTTTCTTTCATTTAGCAGAAAATACAAGATCTATATAAATTGTTTTATATCTGTTCCTTTTTTTGTTATTTATAACAGTTGGGATCCAAACTTTAATATATTTTCTGAGCTTATTTCAAAACCAGTAAATGGCTTATTCAAGGAAAGAGAAAAAGTGAAGACACGAAGGAGATAAAAGCAAAAACGGAATATTTCCTGATAAGGATTCATCATGATGATAAATATTTGATAAGATACATAAAAAAATAACAAATTAGGCACAGAAACAGTCCTTTCTTTTCACTTAAATGTATGCTTGTTTCATAGAATTTCTATTTGTAATAATTTAATGATTTGAATGAAAAAAAAACGCGAAAAGTTGGTTCTTGGTAGTACAAAAAAATTATGCATTATCATTATTTTGATTGCTTTCATGATATCAGCATGGATAAGATTAATTGGCAGAATAAACGAAGTTTGCAATAGCTCTTGTTGGTTTTTGTTTATTAATATGACGATATGGAATAATAGGTAATAATAGGAATAATAGGAGTAATAGCACCATATATGAATTGCGTTATACCGATTTTATATTGATTAGTGAATACATGCACATTCATACTGATTCAAAGCAAGTCAATAAAAATTAAAATTTTGATAATTTTAAAAAACTTATCGATTCATAGAAGAAAAAATTAAGATGCGGGATAATTGAACGTTTGCATTAAACCATCAAAATCATTTTTTGAGATCCTATTAAAAAAGAGAGTGGAAAAGCAAAAATTTATTTATAACATTTTTTTAAAAAAATTCCAATGCCTGTTGTAATGGATCCTTTATTTTTTAAAATATTCAAATTTAAAATTGCACATATTTTATCTGAAATTAATGCAGATAATTTTTTATTTTTATCTTCACTTTCATTTTTTCCTTCCTAAAAATAGCAATAACCATCACTCACATTTTTTTTCGGGAAATAACTTAAAGTATCATTGCAGATATAAATCGCCTGTGTTTTACATTTAGGTTGGCATTTATGCCTAAGTCTATGGATATACGTGGGTGAAAGAATTAGATTTATGTTTCTAAATGTTTGGCAAATGTATGGATTTGCGTGTAACTTTAGTCTTATATAATCGTGTTAAGAGAGTACTTCAGTGATATAATAATAATTCTCACATGATTAAATACTTCAAAGTTTTTCAATATATCGAGTGATAATTATCGTGGCATTTTAGTAGCGTGTTTAATGGATGAGAGAATATTGATCATTTCATTTTATCATACAAACAAATGTGTATAATGCAACACTTGAATGGATAACTTTTCACTAAACTTATTTGTCTTATAAGTGTGGGCGAATAATTTTTAAATATATTAGAGAATGTTTCGGATTGGATGTGTGGGTGTAACTTTTCTTTTTTTAATAGTTGATATTTATTGATGATTGTTTCCGGTTGAATAATTCTGCTACCTAGATTGCTTTTTTAAATCAATTTCCGGAAAAATATCAAGTATCGTTTCTTTCCTTTCATTTTCATAAAGATATTCTATCATATAATATTTTTTCATTTCATTTCATCGAATAAATAAATATTCATTGATCAAATAATAGATTTCATTATCTCAAATATCCAGTCATATGTCATCCATTCCAATATCTAATCATATGTCATCCATTTCAAATATCCAATTATATATCGCCCATTTCAAATACCCAACATTTATCATCCATTTTAAATATCCAATGTGCAGTCATTTATTTCAACCATTCAACTGTTCATATCATTGATTTCAAGTAATTCAATTTATATCTCATCGACTTCATATATATATATATATATATATATATATATTGGTTTCAAGTGTTCAAGTATTTAGCATTCAATTTATAGATATATATCATCTACTACTAGTATTCAATTAACTTCTAATCATTCATTTCAAGTGCTCAATTAATAATACATATCATTCATTGTCCTCAAACATTAAACTAAATGATGGATTCATTTTCTCTTCTCGGCCTATTATTCAATTTAAAATGCCTATATCTTTTTTTATTCACTGCATTCCTTCATATCTTCCATAATGATTAATCATCATAAACCAATTATTTTGCATGCCATTATGTTGTCCAATCATTTTACTGCCTCCAAAAAAAAAAGAAAAAAAAAATTTGCTCTTTCAATATTTAATAGTGTAGCTTCAAATGTTTTTCTCACTTTTGCTTTCATTTTTTTCATGGATTTTCTAATATGCTGAATTATTGCTTGAATAAATTCATATATTACTAATTTTTAACTCCAATGGATTTTGTTAAACTATAATTTTTCTTAAATATAAATGGAATATTAAAAATATTACTGCAATTAGAAATTTTTTTTTTTTACCTTCATCTTCGATAGCAATAATTAATTATTTTTTAAATTGCACATCAATGTTAAATGCTATGTTAGAAACTGTCGTGGCACTTTTCATGCCTTTTTTTTCCCCATTTCTCTTCTTTTTTATATTCTCTATCTTAAGTAATTAGCTATGAAAAATAATTATCAAATTTAGCGGCGGCATATATTTGTCAAGTTTAACTCCAATCGAAATATTTGATTAGTTATTGATTAGTAATTTATTTTTTTCCTACTCAATATGTAAATATATATACATGTATCACTTGAGACAATTCCCGATCGTGGTTCCGGCAGTTGGACGATCTCAGGTGGAGCAAATTACGACGAAACTTGCTCTAGCACTATCCAAGTTCCGGTTTACTATTTAACTGATAATTTTTTAAATTTGTTTCGTATTTTTTCTTCATCTAATTTATTTCTGTGCTTTAAATTTTTTTAATTTATTGCTTACCTATATTTATATTGTTTAACTGTATTTTATTAATATTACTACTCTATTACTATTACTACTACTACTACTACTACTGCTATCACTACTATTACTACTACTACTACTATTACTGTTACTGGTAACTACTGTCTGTGCCTATTTTGAAATTTCTTGGCACTTTTAGATAGTTTCAATAATTATAAAGAAAAACGAGAAATTGAAAACTGTTGGGAGGAATAATTTTTTTTCACTGCTCTGAACATTTCCATAAATGCTGAAATTTTTAAAGAAAAGTACAGAGGATCAGTCGAGCAGTAAGGATAAGTCAGGCACTTGTAAGTTTAATCTTTTTTTCAATATTTCATTTAATAACTTGTTTACATTTATTTTTTCTATAAGTATTACACAAAGAAGCATAGAGGGAGAAAAAGAAGTATAGAACTGTTATTTAAATAATTTAAAATTTATTTACTAAATATTTTTAATTAATATTTTCTTTTGGCTATTAGCTTTGAGTTAAAATTATCTAATTTTATTTCATTCAATCAGTTATTTTTTTAATATATGATAAATTGCAAAAAAAAGTTTGGCTTATTAATTAATGCATTTGCAATGATTTAATTTTTTTTACAAGCTCAAAAATTATCCTTTATAATTAATTATTTACATTTTTTCTGCAATTAATTAATTCGATTAATTTACTCTTCCATAGTTAATTATTACAATTGATTTTGTTCCTTTTTAACAAAGCTGTTTTTCTTGCTCATTCTCAGTACGATTAATTTGAATATATATTTAATTTAAATCTTTGAATGCGTGCTTATTAAATTTTCATTTTATCAAATAGTACAACAGTTTTTAATAGTTTTATATTCTAACATTATGTAAAAGTTTTATTCGTCGTATGGACTTTTGCAATTAATGATTCAAAGCGCTTGAAATTAATAGCCCATTTACCACTAATTTATATGAAGTTGCTTTTTTTCCAAAAAAAAGAAACAAACAAACAATAACTTTAGTGAGGCAGTCAGTTTACAATTACTCAACTTCATTATCCAATAATTTTAGCAGTAATTAATTCTTTTGTGATGCAAACGATAGTTTGATACTTGACATATTCATAAATTATTGCACTAATTTTGCAAGTAACAGTGTTAAATTCTCTCTTTGATTTTTCGCTTATTCAATAAAAAAAAAAGTGGACGAATTATATTAAAAAAAAAGGAATCAGTTTTGCTATGACATAAGTTTCATCTGACATTTGTTTATTTAATTAGAAAGATAATTTCCACCAGTTATTTAACTTTCAACAATGAATTTATTTCATTCTGTTTTTTTCCATATTTTTGCCTTCCGTTGATTTTTTATTTTTTTTTTAAATTATTAATGAAATTTTGAACAAAATGATATGTTGATATTTCGAGTTTTAATCAACATATATATTATCACTATTATAATTATTTCAATAGTCACTACCGTAGCTTCAATACCGTGTTACTGTCATATTCATTAGTATTTTTTTTAAGCATTAAAAATTTTTCATAAATTTCAACATCAATGTTGATTAGGAATTGTGTAAAGTTAGATGAATAGATATTTTAAAATTTTGGACGCGACACTTTGATAAATTAATTTGTGAGAATATTTCATTAAATTATTTAAACATTTTGATAATAATCAAATACTATCAAGGATTTTATAAGTTAAAAATTTTTTTCTTTGAATTTAAATTAGCAAAGATTTTGCAATTTGATTTTAGATCCTTATATTTAGTTTTAAAAAATAATTCAGAAGTCTTTTTTCATATTGCAACAACAAATGGAAGTACTAATAAAATAAAATGAACGAATGAATGAATGAAGGAATGAGCAGTGAATGAATTTTAATAAATGGGCGATTAAATAACCGATTAATTATTTTAAATAAATGAATGAATGAATAAGATCCTGTATAAATATTGTCAAAACTATTATTCTTAATAGTAATTCTGAGGAGGAAAAAAATAATGAATGTTGATAAATTAACTTCTATGTAATAAATTTATACTAAAGATGTAATTTACAATGAATTTGATAAAAATTTAATGAAAATTTGCGATTAATGAAGATAATCAATTCATTATCAATTTAAATGAAATAAAAACTTCGCATTCATTTAAATTTGTTTGTTTTTTCTATATATTTAGAATAGCGATTTTTTTTGAATTCGATAAAATAATATTTTTTATATTTATTTTAAGTTAATTTCATTTAGAATTTTTTTTTCTTTTGTTTTTCAATTCAGGTGGAATATAAATTAATTTCAAAAACTCGGTTCTCTTCAATAATCACTCTTCCACATGTGTTTCCTCTAATTTTTTAAAAGAATATTTTGACAGTTTGTGTAGATATGGTAAGTTGATTCTTTTAATCTTCATTTATTATATTTCCTTTTCAAATTACTTTTACTTGAAATTTTTCTCTTAGTATATCAAATGGGAAAAGTTATCATTATCTTATCATTTTTCAAAAGCATTATAATTAGAAAAAATTCAAAAAATTTTTAAAAACTTCTTTTAATCGATATATGAAATCAATAGGAATTAATTACTTCTAATCATTCCATATAGCTTTCTTTTTTTTAGAAAAAAAAATTTAATTATTGTAATTCATGCAAAAATAAAAATTTTTCAATTACTCATACAGTTAACTACTAAATTTAATTTCTTAGATAACTAATGTTTAAAATTGATGTTACACCAGTAATGTTTACATTTAATTGCATATTTTTCAATTTTTATTAATATTTGGATAAAAAGGAAAAGCTCTAAATAATCTTAAATTATTTCTCTTTTAAACTTCAAAACAATTCACTCACAAATAGATTGAATGCATTCACATCAATGCTTATCGTTTATTTTAAGTAATTACGAGATAAAAATGTAAACTGAGAAAAATCGATCTGTTTAAATATTTGGTGATAATGCTGCATCGTTTATTTTAAGTAATCGCGGGATGAAAATGTAAACTGAGACAAATCGGTCTGTGTAAATATTTGGTGGTAATGTTGTATGGTTTATTTTAAGTAAACCATAATACTGCATCGATTATTTTAAGTAATCGCAAGTGAAAACATAAACTGAGGCAAATCGATCTGTTGAAATATTTGGTAGTGATATCGACAGATAGCAAATGAATGGGGAATAAATTTTGTTTGTAAAAATGTTTGCGATCGATGCATTAAAATATTGATGATATGTTGATGAAGATAAAAACTATACAGAAAATGAATTTTATTTGTACTTGTTGAAATTGTATCAGTGAGAGAATGAAATAATAGTAAGAGTGTTGCATCTGTAGAATTATTATTAATACTTACATTTTGAGTAAAAATACGGCGAAGACACGATAAAACTACAGTTAAAATCCAGGTATATCTAAACGATAAAAAACAAAATATTTTTGTAATTTATTTTTGGTAAAACTACGGTAAAAATTTAAAAATATCTAAACCATAAAAATTCAAATTTTTTTTTGTTAAATATTTTTTAAAAAATTAATTCTTTTATTTGAAAATTATTTCATATAAAAAATTTTTGATTAAATTTCAAAAAAATAAAGAAAAAAATGCAATATATGAAATAATAAAATACAAATTTACATTCCTCGCAATAAATCTATAAAATTTTGAAATAACAGGTATTCCATATATTCCATTTTTTTTTGCTTGAAATAATTTTTGAAATTTGAAAGCAAAAAACATTTTCCTGTATTCATCATCGCTTTTTTTATTATCAACAAAAAGTAAATAAATTATTTGAAATTAAAAAATGAAACTGATTAAAATCATTTTATTTGATTAAATTATTTCACTATTAAAGCATTCCTTTTTTATTGATTCAATTGCATTTTTTTGTTAAGAATCGGTCAATGTTTTTAAGTGGTCGATGGTTATGCAATTATTGGCCAGAAACTTGTCAAAGATATCAAAAATTAGAATTCTTGATTCAGATTCCTCATTGTTAAGCATACTTTTCTCTAAAAAAATTAAAACGAAAAGATCATAACTTTTTTAATTTTTTATCGGAAAAATTATTGATCGGAACTTATTCATATTTTAGTCTTTGTCTTTTTTTTTGTCATCTTCAATAATTTTTTAAATACCATAGTTAAAATGCAATATTTAATTTTTGCGAAACGTTTCTTTTTTCCACATAGAAAATGAAATTAAAAAAAAATTCTATGGCGAAAATTTATGAGAAGGAAAAAAACAAAATTTATAAAATTTTAATTTGATTAGTATTTTCACTTTTTTTCTTTCCTATAATTTTTCTTGCTACTTTTTTTCAATTTCAATTTTTAGTTGATATTTTCCCCCCTTCCCCAAAAAAAAAAACGAAAGAATGGATTTAGACATTTACTAAGAAAAATTTAATAAATGATGCCCCATTAAAAAGTAGGTAGTAGAATGGAAGAGAGAAAAAGGATCGAGAAAGGAAAAAAAGAAATATTCATCTGGAGAAAATGATGCAATTTTTTTTTTTCAAACATCCTTAAATTACTTCAAAGAAAATCTTTTTTTTTTCTTTGTAACACATTTAAAGAATTTTGTTGTTGTTTAAACACAGTAACAAATTTTAATTGGTAATTTGAAATGATGCAAAATAAAAATTTGCACCTTTAATTTAATTTTGCACTAAAAGAATTATTTTAAAAAAATCATGTGAAGATAATTAATTTTCAGATTTATTGCTTCCAAAAAGATTTTTTTTCCAAAAAAAAAGATTTTTGAAGAAATACTTTTTTATCAACGAATTGAATTATTTAAAAAAAACTTTCGAAAATTAATATTTCTTTTCTTTTGATTATTTTTTACTGTATAAATTATCTTTATTATATTATAGACATGCATTTGAAATATAAGTTTTATTTAATTGATTTAATTTCCCGTTATTTAGGATTGACATCGCAGTGATATTAAATGGCCATAGGCTATAAGATTTTTTGTTTCTTTCTTCGATTTCTTTTTTTTTTGATGCACTAACATTGATATTATGGACTCTGTAATATTTGTTGCAAAAAAAAAAGTTTCTATGTTTTAAAATTTAAATTTCATTAATATCCATTGAGGAGGCGTACATTAAATTTGCTCATTGTTTGTACTTCGCCAAAAATGCGAAGATTAGTTGACGATAGCTGAATCATGCAATATCACTTCATGATATTTTCTTCCGGGATTCCGGATTAATAAGAAAAAAAACCACCGTTATGTTATTCCATCATTGTCCATCTATCACTCTTCCATCATTTTCTTTTTTTTTTTTTTTTCATTAAATCATATAATAATTATTAGTATATGTTGCGCTAAGTTTTTCACTTAGCATATGTGTTTAAGAAAGATAGCGTGAAAAACGTAAAAATTATTTTACGTGGAAAATAGAAAAATTATTTTAGGTGAAAGAATTGTATATTTTAAAAACAATTCATAAATTATGTCAAAAAAATAAAAAATAAAATGCTGAAATTACAATTGGATAATTTAATAACTTATATTATGGTATTTTTAATCAGTGTCACAGTTACTAATTTGCTAATTTAGCAATTTAAAATTTAAAAAAAAAGAGGAGAAAAAAAACGAAATAAAAATAAATGTTTGCATATATTAGCATACACAAATGCATGATGTTCAGAAAGCATGAATTCAATCATTCAATATGCACTTTTTTTAATTGCAGCATGCCATTTTTGCAAGTGATATAATTGCATGTATGCAAATATAATAAAGTTTTCATGTATTTTATAATAAGATATATATTGCTTGCATGCATCCTGCATGAATTTCTTTTCCTTAGAACAGATTATATTTCTTTTTCCTGTTGATTCTGGAACATATGAATGTTTTTTTTATTTTTATCCATACTCTTATTTCATAATTGATTTGATCATGAAATTCTATTATCTGTGTTGACTGATCCAAATGTTTATCATCTATTTGTAATGAATGATCCATATGAAGTGTAGAATCCGCAATTATTGATCAAAACAGATCAGGTATTTGTATTTTAATTGATGGAAGAAATCATTTTTATGTATAGATGATCAATTCTTGTTCATTTTACTCTTTGCTAAATTTCTTAGTAATTGAATCGTTTTTGAGAGAAATTCAAAAGTTGTTTCTTTTAAGCAATCAATGAGAGACAAAAATTTTTAAATTCTGTTGGGAAAGTTAAAGAAGCAAAAAATAAAGAAAAAAAAAGGGCAAAAAAAATAGTCAATGAAAAGAAGAGTAAATGAAATGAAATAAAATAAATAAATGGAAGAAAAATAAGGAAAATTAGAAAGAAAGAGATGGAAGAAGAGGAGAAAAAAATTATGAACTACAAGAGAGAACTGATTTTAAAATTAAAGAAGTTATTATTACTAGTATTTATATTTCACTTATTCTTAACATTTTAATCTATTCTATCTCATATGAAAATTAATTAACATTTGTTATTGGATATAAAAGCAATAGAAATGAACTGGAAAGTCTTATTAACTTTATTCACTGGATTATCACTATTATTCATTATTGTTCATCATCATTTTTATCATCATTATTATTATCGCTATCATCATTTTCTTCATCATCATTGCCATTATCGATTTTGTTTTTTTGCGCGAAATAAATGTATGAATGATTTATTTTTTTCAATGAAATAGAAACAAATGTTATAGTAAAAATGTAAAATTTTTAGCTGCAATAATAAAAACAACAACAACGGTGACTGTACAAATAATAACAACGACAGTAATACCATAGCAATAAAAAACAATTAAAAAAATCAGCTAAATAAAGAAAAAAAGAGAATATAGAGAAAAAAGGAATGAATCGATTTAAATGCATTTGCAATATTAATGTTTAATCAATTACATTATCATTGTTATCACCATTGTTATCACTGTCATTATTATCATCATTTCTCATTGTTATATGGTATGTTTTATAGTGGTAATAAAAAAGGAGCATTATCATTATAATCTTCAGTAATAGCAATAGAAACAGCGGTAGCAGTAGCTGTAGCAATAGCAGTAGCAACACTTTTGCAACAAAAAGAACGAAGAAACGAATAACAGGATAATCATTAATTCTGATATTTCAGCTTTTTAACACTATGCTACTGCCATATAGCAGAACAGCTGTCCGTTGTCTATGTTGTCTATTAAAATTTCAACTATATTATCATTCTTCTAATGAAACTTTCTTTTTTTCTTTATCAAATCATAAATTCCAAATCGTAGTATTTTTCGCAGTAGAAATTCAAGTTTGCAACTATTACATTTCATCTAATCGTTCCATTCATTGTAAACAACGAGAAGTTTGTAATTGTTTGCTAACTGATTGAAATGATTGATCTTTCTTCTGATAATTCATATGTATGGCAGAAGAAAAAAAAGTATCCATCATCAATTAATATTATTTGATTATACGTTGCGCAAATTACGGTAAATTACTGAAAAATTATCGCTGATTGTTATTGTCAACCTAGAGCACTTCTTCTATATTAATTTTTACGTGTATTTTCGCGTATTATGACGTAATTTTATTCATAATTCACGTGAGATGCATTCAAAAAATCGCTCACTAACTGTTTTCGTTTTTTCCTATCACTACACATACATTTCTGAAGTTATCATCGTGCTGCATCTTTCCTTCTCACAAACTTTTCTTGCTATTAAATCTTTGATATTACCAATGCTTTCGACATTTGAATCGTAGCAGTTGTAACATTACTGTTACTAATAATCTTATTACTGCAATTACTACTTGCTATTGCTACTACAACTACTAATATTAATACAGTTAATAATTCTATTATTCATCATCATCATCAAATTGCAAAAAAAGTCAATGTCAATGTTGTATAAATTGGACAGTGTAGTAGAGGAAGATGACGATGATAATAATGTAACATTTCACTTATACAGTACTAGTACACCAATAAAGGAAGTTTTGACAAATAATGTGGATGATGATACAACAACAGTTTTTCTTCAACATAAATCATCAGATGATGTAAATATCAATAATATTATGGAAAGTAAATCATCATTATCAACATCTGCGACATTACCATTATTATCAGTATCAAAAACAATGCCAATATCATCATCATCACCATCATTGCCTTACTGTAAAAATCATAACAGTGATGTTAATTTCGATACAACCGTTTCAGCATCTGTTGTATTGCACAAGAAACATAGTCCATCCAGTAGTAAACTTAGCGATGGTGATCACGTACAAGTCATTTATTGTAAGTTATGCTTTTTTTCTTTTTCAATTCCACATATATTAAAATTATTGGCTGTTCTTTTTTCTTTTCAATTTTCACTTCGTGATATTTGCATATGAATTTTTTTAAACTTTTTTTTTTCTTTTTTCCTCTCATAAATATCACAAAATTTTTTTTTATAAATCATCAGCAATGCTTGTATAATATTACGAGGAATGAAAAAAAAAAAATTGTTCGATTTTTCATTCATAACATTTCAAAGATTTTCTTTTTAATAGCAGTTGTTTTCAATAAACTTTATGATCATTAGTCTATTCTTTAAACGAAATTTTTTTTTCCTTTCCTTTTTTTTTCAAAAAATGATTTTTTAAATTTCCTTTTCATTTTTAGCTTTTACTTATTTACAAGGAGAAAAAGGAAAAGAAAATTAAGGTAAAATTTTCATGTAAAATAAAAAAAAGAAAACACAATAGAAAAAAAGGAATGAAAACTTTCTAGTTAATACTTGCTATTCTTTCACTTAAGTAATAATTTTGCTTATTGGTTTTTTTTTTCTTTTTTGGTAAAACAGGTTTTAAAAAAAATTTTTCGAATAATTTTTTAATTTGAAATGAAATAATTTTGCAATTTTTCATTAATTTTTTTCTGAAATTTCATTTCTTATATTTCTTTTTTTATCAAATCGAATTTATTAATTAAAAATTACTAAGTTTCCTTACGAATAACTTTTCATTAACAAATGCATTTTAAATAATTGATTTATTTGATTTTAAATTTGAGTAAATTTTGTTTTGTTTTGTTCAGTGATAAATTAATTGCTTACTTATTCATTTTTTTTTTTGTTTTTTCTTTTCTGGTAATTCTTTAATGAATTTTAACAAATGTAAAATGAAATAATGCTGTATAATTGAATAGTAATTAATCGATTGATTTTATGAAACAAATATTAATTAGTCATTTCTTTTTTTCCTCTTATATTCAAATAGTATTTTTAATTATTAACATGTATATTTATATGGAATCTGTTTTTTCCCAATGATTAAAAAAAAATTTACCAATTTTCGTTTGTAAGATTAATTTTACTTTATTTTTTTATTTAGTGATGAGATGATGAATTTTTAGGTTGTAGAAAAAATAATAAGGTATCATATTTCAAATGATAGACTAGGTAGAAAAAATGATATCTTCGGCTGTCAAATAAAAAATAACAATATATCTCAAATGAAAAACGATAAAATTTTATTGAGAGATTTTTCAAAACAAAATTCTATTTTTGTTTTAGCAATATAGTGATTAGGAGAGAGATTATTACAAACAATATTATGATATCATAACTAATTCGAGTAAAATAATTAACAGATAGTTTTTTAGTATTTGCATTAATTAATGCATATTTAATGCCTTGTGCGAAAATGAAGTTAAATTTTGTATTCATTAATGTAGAAGTTAATTTTCATACATTATATAAAAGTGAAATTTAAGTATGCCCAAGAAGTTGCTGTAAAAATTTTTCAATTATTGATTCTTTTTATTATTTTATTTTTAATTAACTTTATTTGTTTAATTATTTTTATTGATCTTTCAATTTCTTTTTTTTTCTCACTGTAAAATATTACTTGATGAATTGCTGTTGTTCATTTTTATTGTTTATCTCTTTTTGTTTTCATTTTTTTTTCAAATTATTTTTAGTTAATTAAAAGGAACAGAACATACATATTTCTTCCTTTTTTTTTTACTTGGCTCATTTTTAGTTCTCTTCGCTGCTGTTGTTTGGCTTTTAATAATTGATAGAATGATAGAGGCAAAGTGTGGAAAGGAAAAAAAAGTAAAAATATGAATGTTTTTATTCTAAAATAAAAGAAACCATTCTTTGTAGCATAACATATATATGATATGTATGAGAGAAAAGAAAATGGTAAGATCTCTTTTTTTTTGTTACAGCTTAACTTATGTAAGACGAAGAACTGATAAGGCATTTTTTGCAGAGAAAAATTTTAAGGCCTTTTCTGTGTTATTTGCAAGCAAAGAGAGAGAGAAAGATGAAAGGGAAAAGAAGGAAATGTAGAAATCTTTTTTAATAATTTAAGTATATCATTATATTGTTGATTTATGACATTTAGATTGAAAGCAGAAGAAGCTATATAGCCTTATTTACTTAAATATTGAATGCTAAAAAAAAAGAAAAAGAATAAGTAAAAAAAATTTTGATTTACTAGATTGCAAAGAAAGAAAAAGAACATAGGCATTTCATAGGCATACGAATAGATGGCAAAAATTCTCGTTTCTTTTACTACAAAGAAAAACATTCGTTGATAGGCCTAGCTTAATAGCTATAAATAGTGCTTTTAGTTTTTATTTTTTAAACTCATTCATGCATCATTTATATATTCAGCTTTTCCCTTTTTTTTTCGCTTTTTCTCTTTCTTCTTTTTTTCTGCTATCGCTCTCTGTCTCTCCTTTTTTCTCTCTTTCTCTTTCTTTTGCTTTTTTTAGTAACAAATTGCAGCTTTCAATTTTCCTTTTTCCTTTTTGTCGCGTTTCTTCCTTTTTTTTTTCCTAACTAATTAACTAAACTAACCAAACTAGCTAGCCGCTAGCTAGCTTATTTTCTTTTCATTTCAAATTTCAATTTGATAAATTGCTACAACATTTTTGTTTAAAGATGCTAAGTATGTTGAGAGAAATGAAGCATAGAATTTGAAAATAGTTTTTTTGCAAAAAAAAATATACAAAATATTATTTCGCTTTTCTAAAATTCTTTTTTAATGTTAAAAGATTTTTTCTTTAAGAATTTAATTTGTTCCAATTTTTCTTTTTTAAAATTTAATTTATAATTTCTCTTCAAGAAAAAAAGATCTGCGCGTTTTCTTTTTTATATTTTGTAATTTTTTGATATTAAAAAAATAATATTTGAAGAAAAAAATTTCCTTTTTTTTTATTAAATTTATTACGAAATTATTTATTGAGAGTGAAAAAAGAATTTTTTTAAATTTAATTGTGTGAAAATTTTAAGATTTTTTTTTGGGCGAGATTTGAGCTGCTTTTGTTTTAAATTGATCTTTTTTTTGTGTTAATCAAATCTGTTTTTTCTCTCTTATCCAACTATATGTAAATTAGTAGGTGAAATTTTGAAAAGATACGCTAGAATAGGAATAAAATTAAAATTAGAGAAAGAAGAGGAAGAAGAAGTTTGTTCAATGAAAAATGTTCAGTTCTCAACGTATCATTCATTCATTTTTGAGAAAACTTTTTTCCGGAATTTTTTTTAAAGTTTCAACTCAGTTATACTTTTCTAAATATATATGATACTAGTATTTCCATATGCATTTTATCAATAGTTACCAAATAAGTTGAGCTTACTTTGTTTTATTAAATTTTAATTTTTAATTAAGTTTAAAAGAAAACATTCTTTGCGTTTCGTGAAATCTCAGTATAATTTTGTTTTTTTTTTTGAAGTTTTGATGGAAAAAAGGAACGCACGGAAGTTTTTTTTTTTCCATTTGATATTGTTATTTTAATTAATTTATAATTAATTTTATAGGATGATTAGTGTTATTGCTTTGTCGATTCACTACTGCTATTATAATGACAGTTGCACTAAAAAATGTACCAAAATAGAAGGTGTTTAATGGAATATATAGATATTTAAAATTTGATCAGATTATTAAAATTACTGCAATTTTTTAAATTTTTAGTTTTTTTTCTCCCACCTTACCCTTTCTTTTTCTCTTCGTCTCTTTGCCTCTCTTTCTGTTCCCTTTCGTACTTTGTCTATTTTTGAAAAAATTTTTGCTTCTTTAATCAAGACAGTCGTCACAATGTCAATCAATCAAAAGCTACGACAAAAAAATTGTAAGTTTTTTTCCGATACTTGTTAGTTGTTTTTTTGCCCTGAATATCAAATAGCATTCGAAGAAAATTTTTTTGGATGAAAGTTTTTGGAAATTAAAAATCGATGGTTAAAATTAATAATTAAAATGAAAGATTTGTTTAGCATAAAATTTCATCATTAACAAATAATAGCTGAAACATATACATGGATAACATTTAGTAATTTCATATATAGAATTTTGATTTGATATTATTTAATAGATTTTAATGCAATTTTACATTAAAATTAAGAATTAGAAATTTTGGAATTTAATTTTGATAGTTTTGAAAATTACCGTAATTTTTTTGAACATAATTGCTTATAAAAAAATTTTTTAATGTTCGCAATATATTTCTTTTTCTTTGGACTTCTTCAAAAGTGATTTTAGTAAAAATTTTTAATTTTACGGTTTTGTCATTCAACATGGTTATTTCAAGTGTTTATTTTTATGTGGAAAAAAATTTTTCTTTTAATCTCTTTTAACAATAAACAAATTTTTCTTTTTTTAATTAAAAATTAACTGTAAAAAAGGAATGCATTTTAAAATTGTCCTAATTGTATTTAAGTGTTTAAATTGTAAATTTTTTTAATATATCATTTTTATATTTGCTATTTTATTATAAGCATTTCGGAATCTGATAATATTGATTTTAGGACGAAATCCCAAAAATAATTTAGTTTATTTAATATATTTAGCTTAATTTAAGTATTTTGCATAAAATGGTTTTTATTTTCATGCATTTATTATTTTCAATTCTTATTGATCCTCATTAAATTAATTGGTTATTAAACTAAGCTAAATATTAACACAACATTAGAATTGAGCAAAACATTAATGTATGCAATTACAATTCCTTTTTCATTATTGTCTTCGTTTTAACCTTCAATCAGATTTCAGAATTAATTTTCAAACAATATATATCATCTCATCTTTTTTTTTTTTCAATGGACACATTTGAAAAGCATTGAAAAGAGAAGAAGCCCTTCAATATGAAAGCCTTTTGTTTTTTCTATTTTTTAGCTATCTTTATTTAAATAAATGAAAAAAACCTTCATCAGTTTCTCGGGGTTATCTTAGACTTAAAATAAATTTGTATGATTGAAGGAAAAAAAAGTGGAAAATAGAAGAATGGAAAATCGAAATTGTTTTAACAGCAAAATTTTTTTTCAAAAAAAAATTTTGAAAATGTTTCGTTTCTTTATGAATTATTTTATTACAATTATTGGTTGATGTAATGTTATCGTGATTTAAATTTTAAATTGATTAATTGAATTTTTCATTCATTAATATGAACGTTGAAATTTTAAATTTAAATTGTTAAAATATTATTAATTATCCCAGTCATTATTATTAATCTAATTTATAGCAGATATTAAATAAATATTTTTTTTTTGAAAGAGTAATGATATTTGGAAATTACGATAAATTTGAATTTTAAAATTAAAATTTAATTTAATTCATATTCATTCCCTTGAAAAAAACAGAACAAAGATGAGAAAGGATGGATTGAAAAATCCTAATTTTAACTTTTAAAAATTTAAATTTTGATTTCATTATAGTTCAATTTTTTCTTTTTTTTTCAAATTATATCTACTTTTATTTTTAAGCCTCAGGCAGCGTATATGAACTTGTATTATTGTTGAAATTTTCGCAAAAAAAATGAAGTTCCTACTTATTGTCTACAAGTAGTAGAAATGCTGTATGAAATAATTTCTTAAAATCATTTTCAGCATGAAAAATTAACGTCAGGAATTTAATTTTAGCAAATGTAATTTATTTATTGATTTTGGCTTTGGCTTTAGCTTTTAGTCTAAGTTCTCAGAAATTGTTTTTGTATTTTATTTGTTCGTTTTCCTTTTTTTTCTGACTAAATGACAATTTCATTTTGATAAAAATATTATGTTAAATGTGTGAAAAAAAAGAACTTTTTAACGAGTTAAGTGCAACTGATTGCAAATTTCATTTCCTCCAAAATGCTGAAATTCATTCAATTAGAAAATGATGCTTGCATTTTCAAATGACATCATTTTTCAGTTTGAAATAAATCGAGCATACGAAGTTGTTGGCGATCATAACAAATCATTAGTAAATAAATTTAGGTTATGTTTATAATGAATTGATAATATGAAAATAAGAAATTGAAATGACTAGAGTAACAAATCTTATTTGAACGATATTTTAAATTTAAAAAAAAAATGAACAAATTGAATAATTTATTGTTTTGAATTATATTTCATAATTCAAAACTATTTCAAGAGCTTGTCTCGTTTGCTTAGTTATGAATGACAGATCTCTATTATGAATGATAGATCAATTGACTTAAAATCATTGATCAGAAAGAAATTTAAAAAAAAAAAAAAAAGCGCAAAGCTAATTTAATTCATTTTAAAATTATCTATTCGTTTTGACAGCAATTGAATGGATTGCAAAAAGTTATTTGTAACAGTTTTTTTTTTTTTTTTAACTTTTCAGTAAATTGGTTACTTGATAATATTTGATTAATTAATACTAAACGAGAAAACATTATTTCCAAAAAAATTTTTTTTCGCATCATCTTTTTTTTATCGGTTTTATTTATTTTTTCACAATTTCAAATATAGAAATAGCAATATTTTATTTTCTACTAAACTTTAACATGATTTTTTTCTTTTCGTTTGTTGTTTTGAAAAAAGTTTTTTTCAAAAAACAAAAAATTGGGAAAATAAAGTTTTAAAAAATTTTCTAATATTTACAAAAATGATTCGTGCAACCCAATATTTTCCACAAGCATTTATCAAATCATAGAAGTGATACTTTAAAATTTTAACAATCTAAATTACTTTTATTTTTTGAAATTTCAGTTAAAGAATTATTGGAACGTGCTCGAGAAGATTTCAAACAACGATGGGAGAATCCTGTACAGGTATTATACATTATCCTTGTATCATTTATTTAATGCAAATGATTGCAATCTAAGAAATTTCTATTTTTTGCTCTATTGAAAGTTCAAAAAATAAAAAAAATTCCTATTATTTGTTAAAATGTTAAATTCATTCAAAAGAAATTCCACCTTATCGGAATTATAAAAGCTAAAATATTCTCATCTTCTCAGGTATTAAAATTAAAAAAAACTGCTTTTCAAGTATAGATTGCTAAATTGCTTTTTTCTCTAATATTCATTTTTTTAATTTAAAAAAAATGAACAAATTTGAAAATTTCATTGAATCCATCTTAAACATACATCGAATCGAATGCATGAAATTTTCATTTAAAATCGAAATTATTAAAATAGTGTGATGTTTTCATTAATTAATTGATTAATCATTATACACTTGTGCATGTATGATGTATGTTCAGTTTGTTATTGTTGCTTTATCAAAAATTTCATAAAATATTCGATTTAAAATTTCGATCACTAAGTTAAAGCCTAAAAAGAAAGATTTTAATTTTATTAATATTCATTTTTAAAATTAAAAAGATTATTGCCAATTTTGTTAAATGTTTTTATGAAATCAATAGCCATTTTAATGGTCAAATTTTTTTTTGCACAAAATACTATTTAGCAATTAATTACCTTATAATAATAATATGGAATTAATTGTAATGACTCGTCAATTAATTAACAGTAGAGATGTAAATATGTAAGGAAATAAATATTTCCCATGTTGAGGCAATAAAGAAAAAAGAAGGTCTAATAAAAATATAACAGTTTTTACTATTATTGGTTTACTATTTACAAAAAAAGAAAATGCTATCAAACTTATCTCATTTTTCATAATTAAAGCAGAAATTAAAGTGATTAAATGAAATTCCGATTTTTTCCTATTTGATTTTTTTTTTCTTAGAATACAGCACGGTTAGATGACTTCGAACGAATCAAAACACTTGGTACCGGTTCATTTGGACGTGTAATGTTGGTGAAACATAAACAGAACGGGTCATATTATGCGATGAAAATTCTGGATAAACAAAAAGTAGTAAAATTGAAGCAAGTTGAGCATACGCTTAATGAGAAACGTATACTGCAAGCTGTTGACTTCCCATTTCTAGTCAATATGGAATTTTCATTCAAAGTATGATTTTTTTCAAAGCAAACAAAAAAATGATCTAAAAAAATTTGATTTAAAAAAATGCGAAAAAATTGTAACTTTTCAAAAATTTCATGATTTCGTCATATTTTAATTTGCAAAAAAAAAGTACGCTAACAATAAGGTAAGCGCTAATAATTATGAAGCAATAAGAGAGATAATGAAATGTTAATAGCTACTAGTTATTTATCAGTGGGTAAAATGATCAGGCGATAAGAAAATTGAATGCTAATATCTACTGATTATTGCGCTATCAATAAGGAAAATGTTATGGCGATAAGACATATGAATTGTCAATATACATATATACAATACATATTCAAACATTCAGTAAGGAAAATGATAGGGTGATAAGTGACATTAAAAGTTAATATGTAATAGATATTTAAGCCGTCAATAACAAAAAGGGAAAATACTGGAGCAGGAAAGAATGATAAGAGATATTGAATGTTAATGTTCACTAGATATTTAAAGTTATCAATAAGAGATAGCGAATTTTATAGGTGTCCGTGATATCATGTAAAATTTGGTGAAAAAAATTAAAAAAAAAAGTTTTGCAGTCATTTTTTTTAATATTGGATAAATACTTTTGTTTGTATGTACTATTTGCATATAAATAAGCGTAGATGATTGTGAAGATTGAAAACACACTGTTATTATTTATTGTTAGTACAGTTTGTTAATTTGTAGCATAACTTTTTGCAATAATTGGTTTTTTCATGAAGTATTACAATCAGCGGAATTCAAATCGCTTACTTACTGTTTGTTCAAAATTGAATTTTTTTCCAATTTTTAGCAATTATTTAATATTTTCTCAAAATTTATTTTATTAAAACTTTCCAACTGTAAAATATAGAAATTTCAAGAAAAGTTATGCTACAAAATATATATGGAAAGATGGAAAAGAAAATTTATTGATGATAAAGGAGGAAAAATGAGTGATTCAATATAATTTAGGGATTTGCTTTTTTTCAGGATAATTCAAATTTGTATATGGTGCTCGGATTTATTGGTGGTGGTGAAATGTTTTCACATTTACGACGAATTGGTCGTTTCAGTGAGCCACATTCCCGTTTTTATGCGGCACAAATTGTACTCGCATTCGAATATCTTCATTCCCTGGATCTTATTTATCGAGATCTCAAACCTGAGAATCTCCTTATTGATAATACAGGATATATCAAGGTTTAATTTTATTATAATTAATATGATTGCATTATTGTGGCATTAATGAATTGTTCGATTTTGTCAAAAATTTTAATTTTTGTAAAACAGAAGAACAAAATTTTGAAATCATAAAATAGAAATGGTTAATTTGTAAGTTTCACCTTTCAAAACTGATTGGTAAATTTCGCTTCCATTTCCTGCAAAGAGATTCTTACTCTTTGTTTAACTTAAAAAAACGGAGAAATATTAAATCCCGGAATGGTGAAATTAGTAAAATTTGGAGATTTTCCGAATATTGAAACCCTACAGGTGTTGCAGCAAACCTTTCTTATTTAATGATATTGATTTCTTAAGTGCAATTGAATTAATGGAATATTTAATGTAAGTAGTTCATCTAGTGGTCAAAAATACTGACAACATTACGCAAAAAAAACCTATCAGTTTACTTGTCAAATAATGGTGAAAAAATTGTTTCAAAATACTTTAATATATGAATAGTATTTTAAAATGAAAAATTTTCAAGTAATTTCAAATCAACTATAAATTTTAGCGGTTGATATGAAAAACTAAACCAAAAGAAAATAGATGATTGGTATTTTTCATATGTTTCGATTCTTTTTTTTCAGTAATGTTGCAAAAAAATATAAAAATTGAAAGAAAATATTATTTGAGGCATAAATTTCAATTGAAAATTATGAGAAGGCAAACTATTTGTATAATTATGACTTTGTGAGGAGTTATTAATTAAGGAAAGTTCTGAAATTTTTTGCACTTTGATAATTAGTTCGTTTTTCATTTTATAGATTACCGATTTTGGTTTTGCAAAACGTGTTAAGGGACGAACGTGGACACTGTGCGGAACGCCGGAATACCTTGCACCGGAAATTATATTAAGCAAAGTAATCAAAAAATAAATAAATAAAATGAAAAAATGTAGAAAACTTTCAGACTTGTTTCCAAGTTTTTAATTTCTTTAACTTTTAATTATTCATTTTTGAAAATTACGTTATTCTTTTATCTTGAAAGATGCGGAAGGAAAAGCATTGATTCAAGTGAGAAATTTGAATAATATTTTTCGGAATATTCATTTCGAAAATTTCATTAATTAATTTAAAAACTAAATGAATGAAAAATAAATTAACAAATCAAGAAGTATCAAAAGTTTATGGTTATTTAATTTTTGTTGTTCTTAGGGTTATAATAAAGCAGTTGATTGGTGGGCGTTAGGAGTGCTCATTTATGAAATGGCCGCTGGTTATCCGCCATTTTTTGCTGATCAACCGATACAAATTTATGAGAAAATTGTTTCCGGAAAAGTAATTTTTGGGATTATCTTCGTTAAAAACATTTTTACTGCTTCAGAAACATTTAATTCATCTATGAAAATGTACTAATCTATCTTTTAAATTAATTATTCATAATTTGGATTATTTTTAATTTCATCACTAATTTTCTTTGAAAAGCAGGTGTTATATTTATTTCGTTTTAAATTTTAAAAGAAAAAAAGAAAGATTTGTTTTTTTCCTCCTGAATATCTAACAGTAGAGCTATTTAAAAATAAATAAATATTGGAAGTATAGCATTAGGGAATAAATCCACAGAAGTATATATATGTATATTTTTGAATTATTATATGTTAATTACCCGTTAACTAACCGTTACTTTTGAGAATAATTAATAAATGCATATATAACAAAAAAAAAGATGCAACAATAAAATTTGTTATACTTTTCTTCCAGAAAAAAATTAAAAGAAACTGTGATTTTTAGGTGAAATTTCCGTCGTATTTTTCCAATGAACTTAAAGATTTATTGAAGAATTTGCTGCAAGTTGATTTAACGAAGAGATATGGCAATTTAAAAAATGGTGTTGCCGATATCAAAAATCACAAATGGTTTAATTCAACAGATTGGATTGCTATTTATCAGAAAAAGGTTAAAATTTAAATTCACTCTTTTATAGATATGATTTAAAAAATTTTAGTTTTACATTTTTGTATCCATAGATAAGTTTTGTATTTTAGATAACAAAAAAAATGCCTCATACGTTATAAATGTATTAAACTTAGAAGATTATTTCAATCATCATATATCAGTAACTCAAAACGAAATCACTGTTGAAGAAATCGTGCAATAATGTGAATTTTACGACTTTCTCTAGATTTTCAAATTATTTAAAATTGAACTTTTTAAATTAAAAGGGCAAAAAAGACTTCTTTAATTTGTTTCTTTTGTTAAATTTTTTAAAATAAAACTTTAAAAACTTTTTTCAAATATGCTTTGTAGAAAAAAGCAACCTATTTTTTTTCAGTTAGATGCACCATTTTTACCAAAATGTCGTGGTGCTGGTGATCCATCTAATTTTGATGACTATGAAGAAGAAACATTGCGAATTTCGAATACCGAAAAATGTGCAAAAGAATTCGCCGATTTTTAGCGAGTAATTTTGCAGATATGTAAAGAGACAAAAAAGTAGAAGAGAAAAGAATTGATATGGAAAGTGTTTTTATTGATTGATAATTAATGAAGAAGACGAAAAATAGCATAATATCATTTGTTCATCGTATTTTCTCTCTCTCTGTTTTCTGTTTCATAAAAATTTTATTTGTTCTGAATTATTTGAAATATTGTTTTATACGGTATGAATATAATGATCAATTTGCATTAATTTTCTAATCAATCAGACATCCAATCAATCAATTAAAATTATTTAAATCAGGTTAAAAAAAATTGTACTGATTGCTTGGATTATTATGGACGACAATGTATTTTAGATGGATGATATATATATATATACATTTGACAGAATTGATATTTATCTTCAATTCATTATATTGTATAATAATTTATGATTAGGAAAAAAATAAAAATTAAATAAACCACTGAATTGGAAATTTCTAAAATGTAAATTTTGTCATATGACTGTTAAACTTTTTTATGTAACGAATATTATCACACTTTTTGATTAAATTAATTAAAAATTTTAATCGTTTTTACGGATTAATTGATTCAATGCAGGATATTTCATTTTTTTCTTTCTGCTTTTTCTTTATGCCTCTCTCTATATATATACATATATATCTTTTCTATTTATCTATTCACTTTTCTTTCTTTTTGTTTTTTATTTTTAAATTTTATGAAATTGAAATTATAACTAAAAATTATTATGAAGAAATGTATGAAAAAGTGAAACATCTTTTGGAAGCGAAAAAAAGGGAAAAAGGAAAAGTATAAAATAACTCAGAATTTAACCTCAAAAAGCTCAAAATGGAAGCTGAAAGAAAAATGCAGGATATTCCTCGTTTCAGCTCAGAATGTAATTTGAAAAATTCCGTTTTTTTTAGCCAAAGCCTAAAATGTTATTTGTATTTTTTCTTTTTTTTGCGAAAAGAAAGAATAAAAAATCAAATATATTTCTAGTTTCAATATTATAAAATTAAGAGCTGATTAATTTTCAATTTTTTTAGCTTTAAACAAATTTCAAACACGTTGGAAGTTCGGCATTCCAATTCATTCCTGAATCTTTCTTTCTATCAGACCTTTTCGCTTTTTTTCTTTTGTGTACCATAAATTAGATGAAAAGGCAAAGGCGCATAATTTGATTGGTATTATTACTTTTCTAGTTATTTCGTTAATGACAGTATTAATGATAGATTGCGATATCGTTATCATTGCAATCATTATGATTACTATTATTATTTTTTTATTATTATTAATTATTATTTGTAAAGTGGTTTTTTTCCGAAAGTTCTTGAGATAAAAGATAAAATGGACCAATCTAATGTTTTTTTTCAATCTAAAAAATTTTTTTAGATTGAAAAAAAAATCTAAAAAATTTTTTTAGATTGAAAAAAAAATCTAAAAAATTTTTTCGTTTAATGAAAAATTGAGTATATATTAACAACTCAGAATAATGATACCGTTAGAAACGAAATTTTTTTAAATTTTACATGACAGTAATAGTATGTTGCACTTAATTTGGTAATTATCTTAGCATAGTCCAGAATGTTTGGTTTATGAAAAATGGCAGAATATGTTAATATGTACTCAAATCACAAATAAATATAAATAACTTGAAGTAATGCTATGAACTTTAAACGTTACCTATAAGCAATCGATTCAAATTTATCTAATCGATTACAAGAATTTTTGAAAAAATTTTGAGGATCTGAGAACGATATAATTAAAACCTAATTGTACAAAATTTATCTTATTGGTGAAATGTCGAAATTGATAGCGAAATTAAAAAATCTTACAAGCCAGGAGAAATCTTGATTTCCAAAAGCTAAACATAAATTCAGAAATTCCTCATCGAACAACATGGCAAATACTTGAACTAATATAATTCAATGTCAGCATGTTTCGATAATATAAATTTTGTCATGTTTCGGTGTGCAGTGTATTGAGTCGACAATCTCTTCTAATTTAAAGCTGATGAGAACATTTTAATCGGTGAACGTAAAGTTGATGATTTCAATTATTCATCTGAAGATTTCAATTATTTTAAGCCAGATTTTGTGTTAACGGTTTTAAAAAGCAGTAGTTGGTGGTAAAAATGAGAGCATGGAAAGTTAGTCGTAAATACAAAATGAACAGTTGAAATTGAAATTTGACCATTTGAATATGATTAAAATTCTAGCAATGCTTAGACATAAATGTCAGGAATAAGCATCATTTTCAAATAAGCAACATTGTCAAAACCAAAAATCAAAAATTTTTTGCAGGATATGCGAACCATATAGCACCCATACTGGATTAAAAAACACAGACTTATTCAATACCGTATAGACTAAAAATTCATTCAACTGCTGACATCTAATGCCAACTATTCATTGATATCATTTATGCAAATTACCATCCTATTTGTCACAAACATTTAAATTCTGCTCCATTCTTCCAAAAACCGCTTCAGCTTAAACTGAAATTCTCTCTCAACTAGAATTAATTATGCATGTATGCTAGAAGGTAATAACTAATTGTTAGAATTGAAATATATCAAAAACAAATCTATCCCATGAAGTTTCTCCGTGACAATTGGCCAAATGTGTTAAATCCATTTTACTAAATAATCAACTTTTCGCTTGAAATGCCTGAAAAATGTTTTCAAAAACCAAAAATTATACTCAGTTAATAATTATCAGAACCTCGTTTACCGATGGTTCGAGCATCGAAACCAACGAATGTAGATAAATTTTCTTCACAATTTAGAAGCGCAAACTGTCAATTTGTGAATAGGGAAATGAGACAAAGTGTGGGAAATAATCCGATTATATAATCACATTAAAAGTTATTTCAACCTTTGGTCGTTTAATTCCGACAAATCGAAATAAAAAGCTTCCATTTGAGAATTCCTGACATTGCAAAAATCCGTTTTTTTCTTCCCTACATCGATGGCATATATCATTTGGCTCAGCATTTTCCTTTACATCGCTTCAGCTCGGAAGGAAACCTCCTCGACAGCTAGTCCTGAAAATGATGACATTAATTCTAATTCACAAAATGCCATGCCTATTTATCCTCACCAACTT